>LGRX02006351.1:0-66754 GCA_001247695.2 Cymbomonas tetramitiformis
AATGTAGTAATGCAAATGCCCATTGACTCGGTCGATTTCGTAATTAAATACTCGATTACCCATGAACTTGTGGACGGCATAAACAAAGAAGAGGAAAGCAAAGGGATCTCTATGTCTCTCAATGACACACGGAATGCGCGGTGCATACCACCCCGAGAATGAAGTATCACAAATTGTCCAACAATAAGGATCAGCAATATTCGTTTGATGTGCACGTTGGAGCAAGCCGGTATACAACGAGTATATATGTCTATTACCCGACGTTAGGTTGGGTTAACCCAACTTAGCTTAAGAGCACGTGGGGGCTTCCTCGAAGCTCCTGTGAAAATTTGGAGACCTATGTTGGCAAGTTCTCGAGCTGCTCTTTCTTTGATGTCGTGTCATCAAAATTTTGATCCGAGCTCATCTCGACCCTCAAAATATGCGTTGAAGTGGCATGGGTATTTGTCATTTTTGTAAAGTTGGGTTAACCCAACTTAGCTTCAAAAGCACGTGGGGGCTTCCTCGAAGCGCCTATGAAAATTTGGAGACCTATGTTGGCACGTTCTCGAGTTGCTTTTTCGCTAATGTCGTGTCAAAAATTTGATTCGAGGTCATCTTGACCCTCAAAATATGCATTGAAGTAGCATGGGTATTAAAAAACCCCAAAATTCCTTGAAAATACCACACAGTTTTGCACCCCTTTGCATATTCACCCATTTTTCTCACCGATCAAATGGATTTGCCTAACCATGCATACAGTAATCACTCACCTTTAAGAAAACCGTAAATTCCAGGTCAGCCAGCTTTTCTCATCGACTTGGTACGCCATTGTCCTATGGAATCATAAGAATAGTGACCGCGATCTTTTAAGCCAGCCAGCACATTCCATAGCCATCCACGTGTCATCCTTACGTAGCCAGCCACATTTCTTAAAATTTTCAAAACCTAGAAAATGGACCCTGAGAGCCGTGCACAGTTGAAAGAATTAAAGCAGGACTTAGCCGATGATATCATATCTGAATCAGACTATTTAGAACTGAAGGCCATCATTCTTAGTGCCGTCAAGTCAAACGCTCGTAGCAAGAATGCAACCCTCCCAGAATCCAGCCTAGATTTCTTAATATATATGAACTTTATGAAATGCCCCTTAAGATAGTCAGCCAGCACCATATTTCTTATCGCAGGGTGATTCCATAAGAAAAAAAGTCCAGCCAGCTTTTCTCATCAACTTGGGTACCCACCCCCCCCCCAAAGGCTGGCTGGTTCCTTAACGTCGAGGTTCCTTAAAGGTGAGTGATTACTGTATACGTGTACGAAGGAGGACATTTTCGCCGTCATTTTGAGCTAATAAAATATAGCATCCGGTAACTACAGCTCTCGATAGCGCCATCGGAACTAAGTTGGGGTACCATTACTTAAACCCCCTTTAGGTTGGGTTACCCCAACTTTGGGTAATAGACATAGATGGTGTGTCTCATTCGGTGCAAGATAAGGGTTCTTAACACGGTAAGTAACCTTCTTCACCGGACATGCCCCCCGATCATAAGGTGAGCAAAATCGAGGCGACAACCTATCAAAATCTTTCGTGATGGTATGGTGTCTCACGATATAGTCAATAAATTGTGAAAACAAAGAAACATTCCGGTTGATGAACGGTCCAAACTCCTCGAAGAATAAATTCACACATGCGGCTACGATCCCCTTAGAATTGTCGGAATGAAGCCCCCATGCATCAAGTGGGGACATGCAATGTGATTTCCCATAAGTGCTCGAAATTCTGTGCACAAAGGATTTATTAGCATTCAATGGATTTATTAGGTCCAAATGCAGGACCTTATTTCATTATAATAAAGGAGGAGGAAGAGGTGGAGGGACATTTGGTCAGGTATTGCCGTATTTAAATATACGACATCTGGGATGTCAATCATGCATGCATCGTTCATGTTACACTGTTAAATTTTAATTTCATGATCTGCTAACATCTTACCCAGGAAGAATGCATTTCTATAATTACCAATAACAAGCGTTAGGACCTTAGGAGAGGGGCTCTCAGAGCAAGACTGCAAATTGGCGCGCTAGCGCGCTAGCGGATGGGCCGCTAGCGGCAGTTTTGACCCACTTGACGCCGCGTCGGCGGTTCGGCGGTTCTGGGAAATGTTCCCGCCCCGCCCGTGGCGTGGCCTAGCACGCTCGCGGGTACCCTGCTCTTGCCCCGCCCCGCTGGCGGTTGGGGGATTTTAGCCTTGAGCTCCTTCCTTGACTGACGATGACGTGTGACGTGTGATTTTGCTTCAAAACTTATACAAAAATAAATACGAGAGAACGAAAGTCAATTTGTCAGTTCGCCCTGTGATGTGACGTCGACGAGTGCTGAGATTCAGTAGTTCGGTACCACGTATGACGTATGACAGTGACAGTGACAATACAGTGACTTCCTACCTGTACTCAGTAGTTCGACTTCGGTAGCTTAGACTGTGACACACGATATGATTGCCTAGTGACGGCCTCAGAGCTTAGATAGCCTGAGAGTCGTGTATTCATTTCTATCTTTTGATATACCCGATTGCCTCGCTCAAACCCTACGGCGTTCAGCGTTTTCACTGTGTCACTAGGACATTCTAGTAGGCTATAGGCCCACCAATTGCCTAAAGTGGTTTTGATTCAAAGCCACTAAATGGCTGGCTAAAGCTGTAGAGGGGCGAGCGTGGCTGATTAGGTAGAATGTTGCGGGGCGCCGCGTTTTCGCGGTGCAACTGACTGCGTAGATGATGAGGTGAGCGTTCAGCGTTTTCACTGTGTCACTAGGACATTCTATGGCTACTATCTCATGGTCCTTGTGGGAGGACCATAATCGATTATGGTCCTCCCACAAGGACCAATGTTGCAAGAATTTAATTGGGCATTGGTTCGGATCTAGAAGGCGCGCCCAATGATTTTTAGTATCAATGGGACATATATTAATTACTTCGATGCTTGGTCCGGCCTGGATCCACCCAATATATCCATGGCGTTCGCATTTGCGACAAGCACCCTCAACTTTTTCAGATTGCATTTTTTTGAAAATTCAAAAAGGCACAAAAATATACGATATCTTCAATAATTTTTTGGGAATAGTATGTGCAGACTACACCGGCGTCCATGCGATAATATCGATCTTATACACATGTCCCCATCATATTTGGGTCATAAGTCATGTTGGAGTGCATATATTGGCCATCTCTAATGCTTATTAACAACCGTACACCTTTTTAGTCGATTTTTTAGCCGGAATGGGATAATCGGTGCAAACATGACCCATTATCCACGATGCCCGCTAGAGTGCATTCATAGTGTGGTAGGAGCGTATGGTGCTGGAAATGACACCCTGACTAGTTCGTACAGCCCTACGTTTCTGGACGCGTGCAATACATCGTATTGAACACATATTGCAGGCATATTGCACGCGTATTGACAATAAATGTTCAATACAATAAAAAATGTTACAATATGTGTGCAATATGCCTGCAAGCGCTCCAACATGTTTTCAACATAGTATTGCAGTGAGCCCTCATGTATTGGAGACATATTGAAGTTATAATGCAGAGAGTTATTTCAATATGCCTTCAACACATGTGTAGTATAGGGTTGGAGACATGCACCATGCATGTCGCAAACACTATGAAGGCATGTTGCAGACATATTGCCCACATATTGTATACATATTGTATACATATTGTAAGTCAACATTCAATATGTTGGATACACACTGCGGACATATTGCATACGTATTGAACATGTAAAATCAATATGTTGTATATATATTGTGGACCTATTGAATATGTATTGAAACGGAACATTCAGTATGTTGGATACATACTGCGGACATATTGCATACGTATTGAACATGTAAATTCAATATGTTGTATATATATTGTGGACCTATTGAATATGTATTGAAACGGTACATTTAGTATATTGGATACATACTGCGGACCTATTGCATACATATTGAACATGAAAATTCAATATGTTGTATATATATTGCGGACATATTGCATATATATTGAAACGGAACATTCAGTAAGTTGGATACATACTGCGGACCTATTGTATACGTATTGAACATGCAAATTCAATATGTTGTATATATACTGTGGACATATTGCATATGTATTTGAAATAAAAGTTGCCTATGTTGGATATATATTATAGACCTATAGCATACATATTGCACATTTGCAACATGCGGTGTGTTCACTATGTTTCCACTATGCGTATGCTATGCGAGATAAACAAAATAAGAATAGTAGGGAACACTCGAGCATCTTTACTACGATTAACATGTATCTAGCTAGGCAGAAAGGAATACGAATGGGACTATCAAATTTTATCATACCAACGAATACACAAAATAATGTTCTACTCGTGCACTTTCTATTTACAATACGCAAAATGATGTTCTACTCGTGCACTTTCTATTTACAAGTTGCCAACCTAAAATCAATGTATCCATCTAGAACGCTTGACGGGATGCTTGAAGTTGACGTTGTACTCGAGGCGGTCGATTTTCTCCATCTCGCTTCGCTCCAAAACAACCGATCTAAAATGGAAAGTAAAGAGCCAACACTTAGTAAAAAAGCGGAAACGCACAAAAGAATATTCTATTGAAAACATAAAGGACTTATCGACCTAGAATGTTTGAAGGGATGCTTGAAGTTGACGTTGTACTCGAGGCGGTCGATTTCCTCCATTTCGCCCTCCTCGAAAACAGCCAATCTGAAAAGGAAAGTAAAGAGCCAACACTTAGTAAAAAGCGGAAAAGCACAAAATAAACCTTTATTGAAAACATAATTAACAACCGAGCAACCTCAAATAAATGCGAATATGAACGCGAGATGAAAACCTAATATGACTTCGCCACGCGAACGTTTTCAGCGGATCTGAAAAACGAAACCAACCAACTAACGTTTAGTAAAGAAGAAAGAAATTAGCAGTCGTCAACGAAAGAAGCAAAGGAAAGTAAAAGGGGGATGTGGAGTGAGTTGGATTTGAACCAACTATATCGAGTGCAAAGGACTCGCGGGAATTTCCCGTTCACTCCCTAGTCAAAGTTTCACGCATGCCAAGTATGAGCGCGCGAAGCACACACAAAATAATACACACGCATAACCAAAACATGCACTGCAAACCAGTGCCATATTGCAACCTGTGAGAATTAAAAATATCACAGCACGCAACTCACTGGTGAGGCTGCTGCAACACTGCTGACGGCGAACTGTGAAGAGTGCAATAACGTGAGTTTGAACTTGACCGTTCAGAAAATTCGAAGTGCTCAAAAACTTTCCCTGCCGTTCAGAAGTCACATCGGATCGACTCGTCATCGTCATGCGAGCACGATCGACGATGACGACGATGATGACGATGCGATGCGATGCGATGTCTCAGACTCTCAGTGACATTGCATTGATAACAAATCCAAAAAAAGACTACACTTAAGGATACCAATCCATTGTAATGGTGTAGTGGTCGAGCGTCTCTCTCACACCCTTGAGGTGATGGGTTCGAGTTCCAGTGAAGGGTTCTTCCAGACATATTCTGGACCATTTCCGGGGGACTTCTTGAGTATTTTGGGGGTACTTCTTGAGTTACGAATTCGGCCGTTCGATTCACGAACGAGGGGTGCAGATTCTCCTAAAAATTAAAATTCCAAAATTGTTTCCCCGAAAATCGTTCAATCTGTTCAATACTACTGCAATACGTGAGGGCTCATTCTAATACGTTAGCGATTGCAGGCGTATTGAAATGGCGTATTGGAGATGGGTCGAAAAAGTGCCAAGTCAGTTTTGCGAAGATCCGTCTGACGTGGCACTGGCAAAGCTGACATCAGCAGTTTTCAATACATCTCCAATACGCCATTTCAATACGCCATTTCAATACGCCTGCAAGCGGTAACGTATTGCAGTGAGCCCTCCCGTATTGAAGTAGTATTGAACAGATTCTCCTCTAAAAAGTTTTTAAATTTTTGTAAAGGTCAATATGCGTGCAACCGCGTGCAACCGCCTGCAGAGCTCAAGGCAGGGATCACTTCAATACGTGAGGGCTCACTTCAATACGTGAGGGCTCACTTCAATACGTGAGGGCTCACTTCAATACGTGAGGGCTCAAGACCTTGAGCCCTGCCTTTAGCCCCCCCCTTTCAGTATGCTGCGGAAGTGTTGAAGTGAGCCCTAAAAAAGTTGAAAAAACATGTTCTTCAATTCTGGTGAGACTTGTTATATGGACTCAGGAGCTATATTTTGCGACATAGCTTGTGTGCGTTTTTTGTGGGGGGGGTCCGAAAACCTACTTTTGGGTTATTGCTTTACTTGAAAGTTCCTTCAGCATATCGTCAATATGTCAGCAGTATATGTCCAATATATTACAGCATAGTTGCAGTACATTTTCGAAGGGTGATGGGCGTGGTAAAGGGGACTTCAATGCAGTATGGTCCGAGGAGATCAAATTGTTCATGGTGAAAAGCGACCTCGCCATGAACGATCCCCTCAATCATCATCACCAAGTGATGCGGAGCGACATCGAACCGGCTTGCCTTCGGCTAGAGCCGCCGCCCTCGTCCAAGGGAAGGCGGCCCCCCCCGTACAACAATCTTCGTTAGCCAAGCGCGCGATGAGAAATCCCGCGCAAGGCGGGTGCTTAGCCGATCGAGAGCCGATCAAACCTTCCAATGCTCAGGAGGGTACATCCCTCAAACCCCTCCCAATATCAAGCTCATATTCCCGGAAGGTTGGAGTACCGCGGAAGGCTTCCGCGACCCGGAGTATGAAACGATTACGAAGAAGGAACGCCTTTTGGCGTGGATTGCGCCTCCACATCTTCCAATATCTACGAGGGAACTGGAGTTGTCCGCGAGGTAGCACCCTTTCTCTTTCTTCTCGACGTTGAGGTTGTGTCTTTCTTGCTTCACAGGACTCTTTGCTACATGTATGCAACATGGTTACCATATGTTGCATACATATTGAGATTATATTGTAGGGATCCTGGAACACATTGCATGAAAGTCGATGCGCACTATGTGGAAGTGGACACGGTATGGCATCATAAGTGGCTGCCAACGCGACTGCTCCCGCACGATTTCTCCAGATTGGCGCACGATTTATCTCCAGACAATACCGCGTGGCCGACTTGGTTACCACCTTCCGACATCTTGGAGCTAGAACCGGCAACGGTAACCTTTAAGGGGAAATCGTTTCGACTTGTTCCACCGGTGCCTAATTGCTTGCAACGGATTGTCGAAAGGATTCGTGGCATGCAAGAGGCAAGGTAAGGGACTCTCGCGGGGCATGATTTCCCTCCCACCATTCCTCACGTGGCTCGCTGCAATAGTGCTGCAGCACGCTATCGTGATAGTTGCAGCATGTTGATGGGATGCTGAACACATGTTGGGACGATATTGTGCAGAGATGCGGGCGAGGCGCCCCCCGAGGCGTACGAGGCCCAAAGCAAGGAGTCTCCCCCGCCGCCCAATGCTGAGGCACCCACGAGCCCTCCACTAGCCGGTGGGAGTGCAAGGTAAGGGACTCTCGTGGGGCATGGTTTCCCTCCCACCATTCCTCACGTGGCTCGCTGCAATAGTGCTGCTGCACGCTATCGTGATGGTTGCAGCATGTTGATGGGATGCTGAACACATGTTGGGACGATATTGTGCAGAGATGCGGGCGAGGCGCCCCCCGAGGCGTACGAGGCCCAAAGCAAGGAGTCTCCCCCGCCGCCCAATGCTGAGGCACCCACGAGCCCTCCACTAGCCGGCGGGAGTGCAAGGTAAGGGACTCTCGTGGGGCATGGTTTCCCTCCCACCATTCCTCACGTGGCTCGCTGCAATAGTGCTGCAGCACGCTATCGTGATGGTTGCAGCATGTTGATGGGATGCTGAACACATGTTGGGACGATATTGTGCAGAGATGCGGGCGAGGCGCCCCCCGAGGCGTACGAGGCGCACGAGGGGCATGCTTTAGATGGGACCATCGGAAGTAGCATGCCTGACTTGCGGGCATCCTCAATGTCGACTAGTTCATCGTCCATATCGAAGAGCTTTTCCAGGTGATACATCTCATCATGTTTCCTTGCCTACTTGCTTTAGCCGTAACTATGCTGCAGCACGCTATCGTGATGGTTGCAGCATGTTGATGGGATGTTGGAAACATGTTGGGACGATATTGTGCAGAGATGCGGGCGAGGCGCCCCCCGAGGCGCACGAGGCGGCAAATTCAGCTGGTTTAGACGACGGCAGGTACTATTTCGGGATTCCTGGATTCATTGATGTATACTGGAATATCCCGGTTCAAGATATCAGACAGTCAGTGAACCAATATAGATAAACTCTCATAAGAAATAAACCCTAAGCTAGATATACCCGGAACGGTCACGGAGTCGGAACGGTCTCGAGTCTAGCTACCTGTGACACTCGGTGTGTCACAGCACGGGCTTACGGATCAGTCACAAGTCCAGTGTTGGCTACCTAGGAATCTGTCATAGGGGCCTGCACCGGGACTCCCGGTCAGGGCTGCCTATACAGATTTCAGCACACCACCCCAGCACTGTGGGTGGTGACTGACAGGTAAGTCAGAGAAGTTAAGATAAGTTAGGGTAGGAGCTAGGGTGACAAACCTAACTGCTAATTCAACTGTGCCATTCTGATACACAAATTGAAAACCTCTAGCCGGCACAAGAGCAGAAACATACAGGCACTCAGGTCCTGTTAAACTACTGAAAAGCACTGTGGCAGCAAACCAGATTGAAGAAAGTAGATGTCAAAGTAAAGCATAAACCAAATTGAAGACCATGTTGAGGTCAAAGCACATCTCAGTACACCACTAGATAGTGGTGCACTGCCAGAGCCAGAAGCAAATCTACTCGGGGTCAAAGTCCAGCGGGGCACCGTCACCACAATGTCCACGGTAGTGGCCTGCAGCACTGCTCTCCAGTGGGTCAGGCGGCCGGTGAACCACCGTCGCAGCACCCAGGGAGTGTAGTACTGCATCCAGAGTGACGGGGTCCAGCTCGGATATACCAGGGTAGATGCATAAATCCCCCCTGCACAGCACAGGCTGCGGTACAGCCCGACCCGATACCTGCACAGAGTCGACGTCATTGGCCGCCGTGTAGGCGGCTGCCCCCACACCCATGATCGAGATGAAAAGAACGAGGGAGACAAAGTAAGGAAACCCCCACGGGCCCGCGTGTGCGGGGAAGCCCCATGGCGGCTTGCCACATCCGTAGGTGCGGGAAGCACCACCAGACTCAGGCACGTGGGCTGCGGGCTCTGACGCATGATTGGCCGAGATGGCCGAAGCCCGCGGCTTGACGGCGAAGCTGCCGTCTGCAAAATCCTCGTAGTCGTTGGTGTCGTAGCCGGTCAAGTCAACCGGCACAACCGCGGAGTGGTTGGCAGTGTCCACAACCCCCGCGAATTCACCGCCGGACTTCTCCGTGGTGGTCACCCGCGTCGATTGAAGGGACACGGGCGGGCCGTAGCCGTAGAGCTCCAGGAGCTCTTGCTCATTCTCCAAGACAGGCATAGCAGGGGCCGGCCCGGCGGATGCCGATGCCGCCGCACCACCTGCCGGAACCTGCTCCTCCGGTGTGATACCTGCGCCCGCAGTGTCACACACCAGAGCCGAAGCCTGCGTCGCAATGCCCCCAGACGGCGGGAAAGAGGCGTGAGTGTAATGTACCTTAGGCTCTACTGCCGCGTTGACCTCCGCCGCGAGGTCGTCCAGCCGCTGCAGGATGTCGTCACCGGACGTCTCCGCCACCGGTGTCACCGCGTCAACGGAGAAGCCGTAGGCCGACACGTCGATGCCTCCCACAACGCCCCCGCACAGCACCGCTGGCGGACCGTACACCGTCGCCGCGCGGGCAAAGGCCTCAGCTCCATCATCCGCCGCCTCCTGAAAGACAGCACACATGGCGAGGGCATGCACGCCCTCCGCATCCTCGTCGTCGATGGGGATACAGAAAGCCGCGGCCGAGGTGGGGGAATGTTGGCGACCGCCAAGCGGGCGGTCGCGGTAGAAATGATAAAGGTCCTTACCAGCCTTCTTGCAGCGGGTACACAGCGGCTTAGCCCGCCGCTCGTCACGATCGTAGCCCACCGCCGGTGGGGATTGGACCCCCATGCGGAAGCCCCGCGGTGACTGCCCGCGCTGCTGCTGCCGGCGCTGCCCGTGCTGCCGCCGCGGCGGATCCCGCTGCTGCTGCACCACCGGCGGAGCCGCCCCGCACTGCCGCCGCACCAGCTCGGTCAACTCCTTGATCTTGTCCAGTAGTACCAGGTGCTCGCTGCTGGTGAGCAGAGCCGACGCGCCACCACCTGCGGGCTTGGCCACGACGGCCTTCCCAACGTCCGTCTGCGCCCACGCCTGATAAATCTCTACAACCAGAGAGCGCAGAGCACCGAGGGAAACCGCCGCGAGATCGGCCACCATGGGGTAACGCACCTTGACCGCGGCGTAGAACACCGGGTCAAGCCGGCTGTAGAGGCTGAGCTTCCTGGTGGCCTCGGTGGGGGTCCAGTCGGCGGCCTTGTTATCCCGCACCAAACGTTGTTCCCGAGCCAAAATCGGCTGCGGGTCAACGTTTGCGGGATAACTAAGCGCGGCATGCTCCTGCTGGAAGGACTCCCGCAACGCCACCGGTACGCTGCGCTTCACGATGTCCACCAGCGCACGCCGTCCATCTCGGTCGGCAGACGCGTCCGTACCCGTAAGCCAGACGTGGGCGTTGCTGTGCTTCTCGATGATAAGCCCAAGCACGTCGTACAGCAAGGCGTTCACCTTGCCCACCACCAGAGCCTGGGGGTCGTCAAGGTCGAACGAGACGAGGTCCAGCCCAGCGGACTCAAACTCCGTACGTAGCTGAACCACCACATCGGAGAGGAGACCCGCGTCAGAAGTGCCGCTGAAATAATGCTGCTTGTCGCCAAGGATATCCTCGCGGATACCCTTGGCCCATGTCCGATGGAGCCGCCCCTTGTAGACCTCGTCCACAAGCTTGGACTGCTCCTGTAGATACTTCCTCGTCGCAACGTCGGCGTCGGTGTTGGAAGTAGGGTCGGGGTTCGTAATAGCCGGTGATTTGGCCGTCGGTGTGTTGCGAACCGCGTCAGTGAGCCTCAGCGAGGCGTCGATGTCGGAGTCCCTCGTGAGGGACCGTTTTGCTCTAGTGGATACACCCATAATTCTGAAAGCCCGATGGGAGGTGGTACGCCGGGGCGCGTTCGGGTAATGTCGTGGGGAAGATGCGACGACGCCACGGTTACGGAAGGAGCGGTAGAGCCATGCGAGCGAGGGGCACTGGAAGACGTTGTCGAGGTCGAAGGTGCTCGAGCCACCAGCCCAAAAATCGGCAGCAAGCGGGATCAGGGCAAGCGTAATACCGTAAATGAACATTGCGTCGACTAGGTCCGGTCCAGGTCGAACCCCCATAGCTGCGGCTCAAAGACGCTCACCGCAAACAGCTCATCTCAAAATTCCCGTGAGTCCCCAAACGCGCCGTCGCGCACCACCTCTCCAAGCGGCTGCTTTAGCCAATCATGGCCAAACTAGCTGTGGAATATAGCGTGGAATGGGTCCACGACCTACTGGAATATCCCGGTTCAAGATATCAGACAGTCAGTGAACCAATATAGATAAACTCTCATAAGAAATAAACCCTAAGCTAGATATACCCGGAACGGTCACGGAGTCGGAACGGTCTCGAGTCTAGCTACCTGTGACACTCGGTGTGTCACAGCACGGGCTTACGGATCAGTCACAAGTCCAGTGTTGGCTACCTAGGAATCTGTCATAGGGGCCTGCACCGGGACTCCCGGTCAGGGCTGCCTATACAGATTTCAGCAATGTAGTCACTGTTGACGCGGAACGTAGTCCTCACCAATTTCCACTTGACGTTACCCCCGAGGGAGACAACCTACCATCGAATGCGGAAGAAGCCTACGACTTCTTCGAAGCTCATCAAGCAATTTTGACACCGATCCGTATGGAAACTGTTGTCTACCTAGTACACGATGGCAACTTCGAGGCGACTACATACGGCTCGCTGCTGCCCGACGACTCTCAACTCGATAATCCTACACGAGACAATGTGCGGGAGGTTCGGTGCCTTGGGCGACATTGGAGGAGCGTTTCGACAATAAATGATTGGCCAGATTTGATCCGTGCGGTTGGAGTTTGGTCTTTAATTGCAGTTACCACGGATGCCATGGCTGCCGAGATGGAAGAGCCCATGAGGTATGTACGAATATTTAGGCACCTCAACTTGCATACTGATTTTTCATGATATAATATGTTGCAATATATCAGAAACCGTTGCCGGTATATTGAATATGTATGGGAGATATACTGCGGTGGGCGAAGCAGATCTCCGGTGGAAGAGCCAGCTGAGGCGAAGGACACCGAGATGGGTGAGGTGAAGGACACGGCGGGCGAAGCCGATCCTTGGCTCTCGCTCCATGCAATGCATCGTCGAAATGTGGGCACCGTAACATTGGAGCGAGGGCGGTTTCTATGTGATTGTGCCATGTGCTACGGAGTTGACCTACGTGGAAACGTGGTGAGCAAGGCCACCCGCACACGACATCGGAAACTCCACGGGCAGATCCAGCCACCCGCACCGGACCCTGAAGAAATCGATGCTGTAGTTTGTGGCAACCGCGGCGAAACCTTAAGGTACTCTACGCCCTTTCTCTCCCATGAATGATTGGGCAAGCTTGCGTGACAACACATTCGCAATATGTTGACAACGTGTTGAAGGTGCATTGCAACTCTCCTACAGACATACGGATGTGGACGTCACGATGGATGACAAGGAGGGCGAACATGCTGAGGAAGCCGGGAGGACAAGCGCAGAAGACGAGGTGGTACACGCACAACAGGACGTGGAAGCCAAGGATGTGTCGAGTCAAGGCGGCGAGGCCGGAGTTCCTGACGACGAGGATGGCGATGCGCCTAAGACCGAGGATGCCGATGGTGAGACCAAGGATGGCGGTGGGGAGGATTTGGGGTTCGATGAAGAAGACGACGGAGATGCCGTCCACTCCGTTAAAGCAGCGATTGCTACACAATTGGAAAGTATTGTGAATGCTGACCATGCTCTTGAACCGAGAAAGAGCTACTGCCGGCCGTGTCCCGCGGGCTTTGATGGCGGGCCCCGCTCCCGGCATCGTGGTCACTACCTTCGGGGACAAGGGCAAGCCATTGGAGCTAACGTCCTTGGAGATTGACCAACTGACCCGCTGGATGCGAGCGAGTATTCCCGCTTACCGAAAGCTTTTTCAACAACATGCTGAGTACGACCTGTTCCGGCGGAGGTGCAACCTGCAAGCTCGCACGCATGTACTATCTGTAGTATACCTGCAACATATTGTCAACTTGTTTCTGTATGTTTATCATATATTGTAAGTATACTAAGAATATGTTGTCATCACAGGGAGAATGCCGCGCGCTCTAAACATGCAAATAGGTACCGACAAGAGGTGGGTGGCGTGCCCGCGATCGCGTTCGGTCCATTGGAGGACCCTGAAGGATGGCTTGGTCGTCAATACACGGCTTACGAGAAGTCGCTCATGATGGGTCCCGAACCCATGTGTTCCAAGTACAACAAGGTGAACATCGGCGGTGTCTTCTATCGCACTAGAGACGGGGACAAAGGGAAAGTGACAACCCAGTGTTTCGTCCGCGCATCCTTCCCCAAGAATGATGCCGATGCCGATGACGAGTGGGAGGACAGGTACGACCTCAACCACCAGTTTGCATGCTTCTTTGCCTTTTCGTATATCTCTGCAACATATATGCAATACGTCCCCAACATATTGAGGATATGTTGTACGTATATTACAAAAACATTGAACATTTCGTGCGCAGGTATGGTATCATCAACGCCATTCTGCGGGTTAGCATTGGCGGTGTGCTCTACACTTTTTAAAGTGTGATTGGCTACCCGTGCCCACGGAAGCTCAGATCGCAAGCTTCAAGCTGAAGAACTCCATCCTCGGCGTGGACAAGGTGTCCAAGGCTTACTACACCTTCAACCCATGGGACACCTCCAAGTACACTATGGACAACCGAGAGCCCTACCTACCGGCCAATCAAGTCCAAGCGCAAGTAGTGATAGTCAAACACCCCTGCATGGATTCAGCGGTGATACTTGATACGAGCGACCGCAATATGGAGAAACTTGCACTCGTTGATAGGCCCGTAGGTAGTGATGGTCACTTTGACACATGCGGGAAGTGTAGAGTCGGTGGCGAGCTCCTTCTGTGTGAGAGGGCAGGCTGCAAAGAGGCTATGCACGTGCGATGCGCAGGGCTCACCGACATCCCCACTGGAATGTGGTACTGCAGAAAGTGTGATGACGCATAGTAGTGCCTCTGTACACATTTGATATACCTGTAATATACCAGATACGTATTGCGGACATATTGTAAGTATTATGCAATATGTGAGCAGCAGGGGGGTCTTACCCCTTTACCCCATGCAGTCATGTGTTGCATAATTCACTCTGATTGTAGACATATTGCACATGTACTAAAGATATTCTGCATGAGGGAATGTTTCAATATGTGTTCAACACATATATTGCAAACGTGTTGAATGATTCATCTGATTGTAGACATATTGCACATGTACTAAAGATATTCTGCATGAGGGAATGTTTCAATATGTGTTCAACACATATATTGCAAACGTGTTGAATGATTCATCTGATTGTAGACATATTGCACATGTATTGAACGATTCCTTATGCGTGAATGTTTCAACATGTGTTCAACACCTGTTCAGTATGTGTGTTGCAGGCGGTTGCAGACATATTGAACACCCCTCCAATCGTTTTGCCTTATTTCAATACATCGGGGCCCCAATTCAAAAAGCCCCCCAGAACCGACTTCTGCGATACGCGTCCAAATGCCGTGAAAACTTGTCCCCATAACGCTAGACCCTTCCTTAGATGATACCAAGTGCTAGTGGGTGAGTCTGACACCATTTGGGTGCCCATGCTAGCATACTCATTTTCGTTGTGTCCAGGCTGATCGCGGTTCAATAGTTTGGCCAATATGTTACACGTGTATTGGAATGTCCAGATATTAGCATACCGTCTTCAATATGCCTCCAATATGCCTCCAATACGTGTTCAACACGTGTATTGAACCCGTCTAGAAACGTAGGGCAGTCAGGTGTCATATTCAGTGTGTCATCTTCGGTGATCAGCTTGTGTATGTGACAAACTCAGTATATATGTCTATTATCTGAGTTTATCTTGGTTCGTTGCTTCACCGTCGGCAGCGTTCCCCCTCGTGCACTGCTGAGTTTCTAGCAGGTTATGGGACCACTTCACGCTTGCGTGTTGTGTATTTTAGCGTAGAATTTTATTTATTTTCATCATATCTTTCGGGAGAGTGTGTCCACGCCTTGTGGCTCACTCAGATTCGGATTCTTCGCTCGAGCTTTGAACTCGCGGTTTGCGAGGAAATTAGACAGAGTGGAACTCTACGGATTTTCTTGGGTTGATCTCACACTTGTTTTCGTTACATTTTATGGATTCTTCTCAGATTTCTTCGAGTGGAGAGCTCCTAGCTCTTTTGGCATCTATTGACACTCGTTTTGCGACAGTCTCGACTCTCAAGAGGTCTCAGTTGATCTCTTTGTGCTCTTCTATGAGCGAGGCTATTGCGCATTTCCGCTCACCGCAGATTTCTCAGCAGAGTTTGACCGCAGACCCGCCGATCATTTTGGAGATTATTGTTTCAGAGAGCACACAGGTTGGTGGTGCTATTTCCGATGATTTTGCGGGTTCCGCTGTTTCTTTCTGTGAAACAGGCGTCGGAGATTCGCCGGTAATTTTGGCAAATAAATCAGTTTCAACGCAGATGATGACATCCACTAGACCCTCACCTAGTATCCCTAGGGTGAGTAGCGCGCGCGCACAGGCCCCTCCTGTGCGTCGTGAAGTTCATTACATTCACGCGCCCCCTATGCCCCCTAGGCCTCCTTCTGTGGACATCGAGGACCAGCATTTTGGACAGTATGACAGTAGTGAGGAGGATGAATCGGAATACCCCCCTGGGTATTACGATGATTCAGACAGTTGTGAGGAAGTAGAGGAGGAGCAAGATGGCCACTTGGCCGCTCCGCATTTTTCGTCCGATCGATTGGAACAGGATGAAACCCTGGACACAGGTTTCCAGGGCGACTCTTATGGCGGAGTTTTGGAGCCCCCACTTGGGGAGGAATTTTTACCGCAGAGCGAGTTTAATGTTGGCACAGTTTCTTTTAGAGATGAGCCTGCGTTGAACGACGAGAATGTATACACCGCAGAGGAGTGGGCTGCCTGGGAGGCAGGGGCCTACGATTCCGTTGGAGCTGGTGGTGCTGAATTTTACGATGAGTATGAATATTTTGAGAACTCTGCGTCCGATGATTATTATTCCGATGGTTCTTATTAATCTTTAAACAGACAGGCGGTTTCCCTTTTACATTTCTCCACCACTTGCTGTAGTTTTGGACAGAAGAATGTTGTCTTATTTCTCACCACTTGCGGGCAGCTTTTCAGAATTAAGACGAACAATTTACAGGCAGGAGACCTTTGCAGTTCGCAGCAGTTTAAAGCTAAACCGACAGGCAGACTTATTTTTTTACGTTCTCCATCACATGCAGACAGGCGAGATTTGTGGGTTCACCCACCACTAGCTGGCAAAGACGAAATTGACCGATCAGATTTTATTTTAGCAAGATCTCTAGCTTTAGCAAGTATCATTTTTTGCTTGAGCTCTCATCAGCCACTTGTGACTTTTCTAGCTTCTAGGCTTGACATTCTTGCATCTTACACTGTAAGCCTAGTAGCTAGGGTGGTGTGTTGTCACAAGCTGTCCACCTCAGATGAGGTGGTGTGCTGGAAATGACACCCTGACTAGTTCGTACAGTCAGGTGTCATATTTAGTGTGTCATCTTCTGTGATCAGCTTGTGTGACAAACTCAGTATATATGTCTATTATCTGAGTTTATCTTGGTTCGTTGTTTCACCGTCGGCAGCGTTCCCCCTCGTGCACTGCTGAGTTTCTAGCATATGGTGCTTAAACTTTTGAAGTATGTCCATAAAATGATTTTTTGAAAGCTTAACATAAGCCATATGGGCAAGTATGTGAGCGATGTGCACTCGTTAGCTTGACGCGAAGTGAAAATTAGAAGTGCAAAAATCACAAAATCCTTATTTCACTCGGGAGTGATCGCCTGCCACGGTAAACGAGAGCTCAGATGGCGACTAGAGTGTGGACTATCCAACTAAGTTTTCATATTTGGTCATAAACTCAAGGTGTGCGACCATGAGCGGCCAACACCGCGCACCATGCAACCGCTAGGACGCGTAAAGACTATGGTCCTTGTGGGAGGACCATCTTGTTTTCGACGATTTCGATAAAAAACCTATCAAAAGCGCACCCTTTAAGCACGCCCCTCTAGCACACGCGTGGACGATCCTGTAGGGGAAATTATTCAATTGACTCATAAATATGATGCCAAACGCACGTATACGCCTCAAAGACCCATGTGGCACTCATAATAGTCATCGCGCGTTGGTCCTTGTGACCATGAATTTGGATAGTAGCCATCTAGTAACGAGAGCTGTGACACGACAAATCCAAATCTATTATGAGAAGTACGAAATCGTAAATGCATTTACGATTGGGACAGGGTACATTTCACATCTGGCTGACGCTGGCTTACGAATTCATAAACACATTTTGGCAAAAATCATAAAGACGCCCGCTGCTGAAATCTGTATAGGCAGCCCTGACTGGGAGTCCCGGTCAGGCCCCTATGACAGACTCCTAGGCCAACACTGGACTGCTGACTGATCTATAGGTTCGTGCTGTGACACACGCTGTGTCACAGGTAGGCTAGACTCCGAAACCGTCCGAGACCGTTCCGGGTATATCTAGCTTAGGGTTTATTTATCTTATGAGTTTATCCACACAGTTCGGGAGTTTCTGATATCTAGTGAACTAGGATATTCCAGTAGGTCGTGGCCCCATCCACGCTTTTATTCCACTTGCTGATTTGGCCATGATTGGCTAAACGGCCGCTTGGAGAGGTGGTGCGCGCGGGCGCGTTTGGGTGCGTCTAGGAATTATGGTAAGAATTGTTTGCGGTAAGCAGCTGGGGGTGGCGGCCATGGGGACCGCGCCTCGTTACGCGCCTCGTGAACTAGGATATTCCTATACCCCCCCGTCATTATGATTTTGGGCAAAACTTCGTTACGATTGCCTACGTTACGAAACGCTTTTATGATCTACCTAAAGTAAGTAGATTATTCAAGAGTTTGACGATTATTCAAGTCTACGATGTATGGTAAGAGTTTTATCAAATCTACGGTGATGCGGGTACCATATCAAATCTATCGCGTCGCGACCGCAAATTCTTTTCAGCAAATCTCCCATTTAATTACTGGTGATGAATGTATCAAACCCCGCTCTACGACGCTTCATATGTGTGTGTCAACGTTGAAAGTATTGGAATTGGTAAAATTCAAGTTGTATCGAAAATACCTAGATGACGATGCATTGCATATAAATTATTGTCAATATCGACTATATCATCATTGCTTTCGGTGCCTCTTCAACTGTACAGTACAAACGGTCATTTGAAATTATGACGGAAAACAGGCCGATTTTCAGCAACGGAGCTATAAATTGAGAAACGGTTAAAAATGGTCCACGATGGCAAATCGCGAATCGCAGTCGTTCGATGTTTCCGATTTTCCCGTTCTCCTTTTCTTCGCTATGGAAGTGTTCATTTTTTTTTTCTGACTAGCGGAAGGAGTCTCACTGCCTGTTTGACCGTGTATATTGCACAAAAAACCATGATATTAAGCATGCGCATTGAGTAATGTTCCTCGGACTGTTAGTACCAAGTAGGTGCCAACAATCTGAGGATCCGCTAACGCATTCTTCACATTCTCAGAAATCCACGCAAACGGGCGCAAGTTGCCCGCTTGCGGGATATGTGTTTTCACGCAAAAGGGGATTCGCAAAGGGATTCGCAACGGTAACTTTCGCCTCGCTCACTGCATTAATAAAGTAGGTACGGTTTGCTGTCGAATGCTGAGACTCTTGCGCATCGGCTGCCATCATCCGATACACCCCACGAGCTAGCGGGGTATGGCGGATGCTCGATTGAGCGTTCGGAGGGTTGAGCGAGCCAAATCACACGCAAATGTAAGATTTGCGTCAGTTTTTGTTAGTTAACAACAACTGAACAGCACAAACCCACCAGTATGCTTCCTTAGACGCATGCCAATAGGCCTGGATCCTCTGGAAAGACCCCGAGCGAAAAAAGTGATTTTTGCGACCGGGAAAATTTATTCAGTGCATCAAAAACCCTGAATTTCGAGATCCGCCGCGGGCCCGTTGCATCTGAGCACGTCATAATTTCAAATGACCGATTGTACACGTTTACAATTTATATCATATCACGACTTTCGATCCCCTAGCCAATGCATGCATGGAGTATGTATCGATAGCTGATATTATAAGGCACGCGCTCATAACTTGTTTCCATATCGCAACTGCCGCATTTGCATGTCGTGCTAGAAACTCAGCAGTGCATGAGTGCTAGAAACTCAGCAGTGCAATTCCTCCCCAAGTGGGGGCTCCAAAACTCCGCCATAAGAGTCGCCCTGGAATCAAACCTGTGTCCACGGTTTCATCCTGTTCCAATCGATCGGACGAAAAATGCGGAGCGGCCAAGTGGTCATCTTGCTCCTCCTCTACTTCCTCACAACTGTCTGAATCATCGTAATACCCAGGGGGGTACTCCGATTCATCCTCCTCACTACTGTCATGCTGCTCAAAACGCTGGTCCTCGATGTCCACAGAAGGAGGCCCAGGCATAGAGGGCGCGTGAATGTAATGAACTTCACGACGCACAGGAGGGGCCTGTGCGCGCGCGCTTCTCATCCTAGGGATACTAGGGGAGGGTCTAGTGGTGGTAATTTGCGAAGAAATTGAACGCGAACTCAGAACAGCGATGCCATCGCCAACTCCTGTCTCACAAAGCGAAGCACGAAAACTCCCGGATTCGACGGTTGATAGCCCAACGTCTTCGGCACCACCAACCTGTGCGCCAGTCCCTGAAACAACAATGTGTAAAGAAACCGGCTGAATAGGCTCCGAAGAAATAGCCGAAGAATCCGCGGCACGAAAATGCGATAGAGAGCGTGCCATAGAGCCGCATAACGACAACAGCTGAGAACGCTTGAGGGTAGAGACCCTCTCCAAACTAGCATCGATAGTCGCCAAAAGAGCCGAAAGCTCCTCACTCGAAGAAATCTGAGAAGAATCCATAAAATATAACGAAAATAAGTGTCTGACCAACCCAAGAAAATCCGTAGAGCACCACCCCGTCTAATGTCCCTCGCAAACCGCGAGTTCAAAGCTTGAGCGAAGAATCTAAATCTGAGTGAGCCACAAGGCGTGGACACACTCTCTCGAAATATATGATGAAAATAAATAAAATTCTACGCTAAAATACACAACACGCAAGCGTGAAGTGGTCCCATAACCTGCTAGAAACTCAGCAGTGCATGAGGGGGAACGCTGCCGACGGTGAAACAACGAACTAAGATAAACTCAGATAATAGACATATACACTGAGTTTGTCGCACAAGCTGATCACCGAAGATGACACGCTGAATATGGCACCTGACTGTACGAACTAGTCAGGGTGTCATTTCCAGCATGTCGCTGTCGCGATGCCTCCGGTGCGGGATGTCTGCGCATTTCCATTTCCTTGTATATTTGCTTGATGATCATAATCAAATTTTTATTTGAAATTATATACACCCATGCATCGTCGCCCATCCGCATGGCAGAAATCCCGTTGGATGCATCCCAACCGACATGCAAGCTCGACAATTGCGATACAGGAAGCGAGTTGTGGGCAGATGTATTTCACAATTGCACCATGCGTGTTCGACATGCAGACGATGTAGAAGGGAGACCGCTAGATCGCATCGCGACATGCGAGCACGACGTCTGCAAATATAAATGTATTAAAAGGAAGCGCACAGTGCCACTTGCGTATCTTTATAATTGTAGCATGTATGCGCGTCCACACAATGCATATAAACTCAGAAATGTGACGGGAAGGACGAAATACATATACACAAAGGGTGGATATATATAGGCCAACCCGGCAAGAAACAACGAGTGGGAGGCAGAGGCCACTCAGCATATCACAGTCTAAGATGAGATAATAAAATAACTTAGGTGTTTTATTATCGGACGGAACTGACGGCAGGCAAGATGCAAGTGACACTACACGGCGAGGGGTGACACAGGAAGAGACAGTCACCCCCATTTTATGGGGGGGGCGAAAGTCTGTCTCCCCATGACACCACCTCACCCTGAAGGTGTGAGGTGCAACGATGCCATCTTGCCAGGCCAGGCCTAACATCCTACCTACGGCAAGCACAAAGGCGAAACCCTAAGAAGGAAACATACATCGTGTGAGACCCAAAGGGGTCTTTTTCAACCCAACTAGTGTGGCTTCGCCTGCGTTGGTCTCTAGATGCGTGCTCTAGGGGCTTACGCCCATGCATGTGCTGCGGGGATAAGCTACTCCCGCAGGCCAGCCGGCGATCCTAGGCTCCAGCGGTCGAGGGTGGATGGCGGCGTAGCTCTCGATGGTGGATGAAGTCGAGCGCCGCCAAGATGCGGTCAACCAACGCCCACGCGGTGCGGGGCGAGGGTGGGCGGCACCACCAGAGCGCGTGCGGTGACGCGGGCACTCTGAGAGAGGCGAAGGCGGAAGATGAGGTGTGCCTCCACTCCGCCGCACACAAGTGCGAAAGCAGAGAGGAAAAGCGGTGGGATGAGGGCTGCAGCACCACCAAACACCACCAGGCAGTGGCCAAGGGGCACGCAGGGTGGAGGGGAGAGTGGAGGATGCTGCGGGGTGAGCTCGTAGTGGTCAAAGCTCATGTCGACGATGGGTTTGATGGACTCGACTTTGGTGTCTGGCGCATAAGCACCACCAGACACCACCAGACCATAGTCCGCGGTAAAAAGCTGCCGATGCGCTCGAAGGGACGCAAGGGCATCCCGGACAGCGGCCATGCGAGCACGTTGGAGCTCAACAAACATGGCCGACAGCAGGCTGCAGAACTCTGCTGCGGACCAAAAGATAGGGTTCCCAAGTGGAGATATCACTTTTTGAAAAATCAACCGAATCCAGCGATGGAAGGGTCAAATCGGGGTAGATTTCCGCGGGGAAAACGGTGGAGACGTCAAAAACGTCGTGCAATAAGCCAATTTCGCTGCAGTTGAGGTGCTGCTGGCCAGAGCGCAAAGTAAAATCGTCGAGGACAAAGGTGCTCGCGTAGATGTTGGGTCGAGGACAGGGTGCTCGACGAAATTCTCGGTGTCGATGAGGCACACGAGGTCAAGATGGAGGCGTAGAGGACAAGGGTGCTCAAATGAAGATCAACGACGCGAGGGGCGACGTTGCGTACCGCAAGCAAGGTGGTCGCGGGATCAGAGAAGGCGAGAATGATGAGCGACCACTACCAAGTGGTCAAGCCCATAACCTGACGGGAAGGACGAAATACATATACACAAATGGCTATTACCCTTCGGGTGGCTTAAGCCACCCTAACAGCGATTTAGGGTGGCTTAAGCCACCTTAACGTTTTCAATTATTACGGGAGCTATCGGTACCGGAAGCTAGATTTTTTAAGCTCAAAATGACGGCGACATTGTCTTCTTTTAGACACTATGTGCACTATTAGGCGAGCCCAAGTTCCCGGTGAGCAATTTTGGGAAGTATCCAAGAGGGTGCAACATTTAGTAAAATTTGAGCGATTTTCCCGGTTTTTGCATACCCATGCTACTTCAACCGAGATTTTGAGGGTCAAGATGACCTCGGATCAAACTTTTGGCAAGACACTGCAGAAAGAGCAGCTCGAGATCTTGCCAACATAGGTCTCCAAATTTTGAAAGCGTCTTAGAGGAAGCCCCCGGTGAGCTAATTAGCTTAAGCCATCTTAAGGAAAATTGGGAAATACCCACCCTACTTCAACCGAGATTTTGAGGGTCAAGATGAACTCAGATCAAACTTTTGATGAGGAGACACTGCAGAAAGAGCAGCTCAAGATCTTGACGACATAGGTCTCCAAATTTTGAAAGCACCGCCGAAGAAGCCCCCATGAGCCCTTTAAGTTAAGGTGGCTTAAGCCACCTTAAGCTGCGGGTAATAGGCACAAAGGGTGGATATATATAGGCCAACCCGGCAAGAAACAGCGAGTGGGAGGCAGAGGCCACTCAGCATATCACAGTCTAAGATGAGATAATAAAATAACTTAGGTGTTTTATTATCGGACGGAACTGACGGCAGGCAAGATGCAAGTGACACTACACGGCGAGGGGTGACAAGGGAAGAGACAGTCACCCCCATTTTATGGGGGGGCGAAAGTCTGTCTCCCCATGAAAATGTCTGCACGAATTGCCACTGCGTTTATGCCGTTTAGCGACGACGGCTGTAAATACATGTGCGCCATGCGCAGCGGATGCAGTATCAGTATCAGCTGGCGCTGCGACACCGTTGGATAACGGATATATTGCTGGAACAGTCATACCGCTTGCTTTGTGACTCTTCCTATAGTAGTGTGTATGACTGTCACCCGAACCCGAACCCTAACTGTTTAGGCCCATATAACGGGCTAACTTATCAGCTTTAATTGATTTTGAGAAAACCTATCACTGAGTGAATATATCCCGAGTCCTAGGGGTATATCCAACAGGTTTGGCCCCACGCACTCTTTATTCAGACACTGCGAATTTTAGCCATGTCTGGCTAGACAGCGACGCTTGAGATGGAGTGAGGGGCTCCACTAGAGGCGCGGCGGAGCGGTATGTGCTGGATTTGACACTGTGACACTCAAAACTGTCACATGTCACTTCCTATGGTAGGCTGGGTGACCGTCACCAGTAGACGGGAAACACCCGTTAGGTATTTATGTATGCCTCTCTTTTATCTATCCCTCTTTTTTACCGTTCTGATCACGTAACCCTTAACTCAGGGTTTATCTCACCAGTCAGATATATATTACCGCCGAACTATATATCTGCCAGGTTTGGCCCCACTTGCACTTTATTTAGCCACTGCGAGATTGCCACCATGAGTGGCTAAGCTGGGACGCCTGGGATGGAGTGAGGCGCTCCGCGCGTGAGAGTGCCGGCAGTCACGGGTATGGCCTAAATTTTATGGGTTGATTTACGGCACGCCGCACCGGTTGGAGAACGATTTTCTTACGGGACTTAACGTTGGACTGGTTTACGTTTTCTGGTTGGATCCCACACCGTTGCGTATTGGCCGCCGCTACCACACGACTTCCCGGAATTATTTGATCTCTCACGGCTGCCGTATCGGCGACCCACGCGTTTCTTGGCCGCCCGAAACTGCCGCACATCTCACGTTCCATTGCCTCACTCCGCCCCTTCAGTCCTTCTCACTATGGTTGCTTCTACTCGAGCCACCGCTAGCATGGCGAATCGCCGACGCGCACTATCCACGATTTTTGATTCAGCAGCTGCGAGACACGCCAACACTCCAGCCACACCGCCGGCAGCTCAGCCGGCTGCCAATTCAGCAGGTGCTGCGTTCCTAGCCTCGGTACGTACACTTCAACGGGAGCACTTCGACATGAAGGTCTCCAAGTCCGTTCGTCAAAAGTTATTCGAGGACAAAAACGGGCGATTTTCAGGGACTGAATGCCACGCGTCCGCGCTCTTCGCCAGGATGGTCTCTGCGCTGCAGACGGCATTTGTCACGGAGGACATTGGTTTTGCACCCCTTTTCCTGCTGGACAATGCTACCCTTCCCGTCCGCGTGGAGGCCAACGCCTTGTTGTTCTCCGCGCTTGAGCTCATGGTTGACCCGACGTCACCCGCAGCTGACTGGATGGACTCCTCGCACTCCACCTTCCCGAGCGACGGTAAGCGGGTACTGCTTGAGTTTGCCCGCCGCATGATCCCGGCGGGTGACCCCTTTCAGGGTCAAGCGGACATCACACAAGGAAGGATTTCTGTTAAAAACTGTTAATGATGTGTTAAAAAATGTTAATCGAGTGTTAAATAGTGTTAATGTGGAAACTGGGTGTTAATCAAGTGTTAATACGCGAAAAATTTCATAATGGGCTATATTATAGGCGGAAAAGTGTTAATGAGGTGTGAAGAAAGTGTTAAACGTTGGCGAGGGAGTGTTAATGGGACAGTTCAGGAGTGTTAACGGAAGGCTGCATCTGTTAATCGCGGTATAATCACGCTGCTGCGAATTATATTGGAGCCAGAACACACGCCTGTTTCGCCGATGCATTTGAAAAGTGTTAATACCCAGCGCAGCCACCGTGATGTGGGTGTCCTGGCGAGATAATCATTTCAAAATGCAGTCGCCACTGACAACGCCCATACCCATCGACGATCGACAGGATCATCTACGGTAGATATAGGTGCATCCGCGAACACCAAACGCATGAAGACCTTATTAAGACCTATCTAGCTACGTACGTAGGATGGAACGATAGTTGGACGTAGGTAGCTTGCGAAATCATTTCTGAGCTGACGTTCTGCCCGAGCAGACCAGCATATATAATATATTTGTTACGAGAGAAACCCGAGTCTGTAAAATTTGTAAGGTGCCTAATCGTTGCACGGTCGCTGTTACGTATATTTTTATCCACACGTTTATAGACTGCAAACCAAAGGGTGGGGTTGCGTGGTGTTCGTTCATAACAGATGGATGACCAGTGGAGCGCAAACTTGGCGACTGCTGGAAAGCAACCGCGAACTGCTACTAACGCGGTAAGTGCAGATTGTGGAACAGAATCTTCGTTTATTTTAAGTGTGAGTAAACTGATGCGGGCGATGTTCAGGCTCCCGGTGGCGCACATCCGGGCGCGGGGTTAGTTGGGCCCGCTAAGGTAAACGCCGGCACCGGAGCATTTATGCAAGCCTCTTGTCCCTGTTTTTTTAAGGGTGTTCTTCGTATAAGCCGGAGGTCACGCTGGGGACATACCGTCGCCAGCGTGGCCTGCTTCTGGTTGGTTGAAGTGTTTCATTTTCGTGTTCACCGGGTTTCATTTTTTTACATGTGTTGAAGCCTCTGCGGACCGTGTAGCGCGTGCGCTGATCGCCAACGGGCCGGTCGCGCAACGATGCGGCGGTTATGCAAGCCTCTTGTCCCTGTTTTTTTAAGGGTGTTCTTCATATAAGCCGGAGGTCACGCTGGGGACATACCGTCGCCAGCGTGGCCTGCTTCTGGTTGGTTGAAGTGTTTCATTTTCGTGTTCACCGGGTTTCATTTTTTTAATGTGTTGAAGCCTCTGCGGACCGTGTAGCGCGTGCGCTGATCGCCAACGGGCCGGTCGCGCAACGATGCGGCGGTTATGCAAGCCTCTTGTCCCTGTTTTTTTAAGGGTGTTCTTCATATAAGCCGGAGGTCACGCTGGGGACATACCGTCGCCAGCGTGGCCTGCTTCTGGTTGGTTGAAGTGTTTCATTTTCGTGTTCACCGGGTTTCATTTTTTTATGTGTTGAAGCCTCTGCGGACCGTGTAGCGCGTGCGCTGATCGCCAACGGGCCGGTCGCGCAACGATGCGGCGGTTATGCAAGCCTCTTGTCCCTGTTTTTTAAAGGGTGTTCTTCATATAAGCCGGAGGTCACGCTGGGGACATACCGTCGCCAGCGTGGCCTGCTTCTGGTTGGTTGAAGTGTTTCATTTTCGTGTTCACCGGGTTTCATTTTTTTACTGTGTTGAAGCCTCTGCGGACCGTGTAGCGCGTGCGCTGATCGCCAACGGGCCGGTCGCGCAACGATGCGGCGGTTATGCAAGCCTCTTGTCCCTGTGTTTTTAAGGGTGTTCTTCATATAAGCCGGCGGTCACGCTGGGGACATACCGTCGCCAGCGTGGCCTGCTTCTGGTTGGTTGAAGTGTTTCATTTTCGTGTTCACCGGGTTTCATTTTTTATGTGTTGAAGCCCCTGCGGACCGTGTAGCGCGTGCGCTGATCGCCAACGGGCCGGTCGCGCAACGATGCGGCGGTTATGCAAGCCTCTTGTCCCTGTTTTTTTAAAGGGTGATCTTCATATAAGCCGGAGGTCACGCTGGGGACATACCGTCGCCAGCGTGGTATGCTTCTCGTCGTTTTAAGTGTTTCATTTTCGTGTTCACCGGGTTTCATTTTTTTACATGTGTTGAAGCCTCTGCGGACCGTGTAGCACGTGCGCTGATCGCCAACGGGCCGGTCGCGCGACGATGCGGCGGGTTATGCAAGCCTCTTGTCCCTGTTTTTTTAAAGGGTGATCTTCATATAAGCCGGAGGTCACGCTGGGGACATACCGTCGCCAGCGGTCGTCTTCTGGATGATGAAGTGCTTCCGGTTGTTTGTTGCGTCCTACTTAGGAAGCTCCATCAGCGACCGCAGCCGAAGCTGGAGGGGGTGCCTCCGCCCCCCCCGCTGCTGAAGACGCGGCGGCTGCGGCTGGCAGCAAGGTACGCATTGCACCCGCCATTCCCGCTTCCTGCTGCGTTTTCCCCGCCCCCCCCCTAAATATACACACTTCATTCCCAACGAACGAGTATGCGGTCATCCATCTTGCAGGCCGACCCCCGGTTCTTATTTTGGCTTCCACCACCGGCTGCCTGTGACGCGTGCCGTGTTGCTCGTGCGCTGCTCGCCAACGGGCCGTGCGCGCCTCGTAGCCGCGGCGTTTTAGCGTTTCACCTCACGCCCGTGACGTGTACCGTGTTGCTCGTGCGCTGCACGCCCACGGGCCGTGCGCGCAACGGACCCGCGGAATTTAAGCGTTTCACCTCACGGCAAGCTGCGGGTTATTTCCTCGCGCGAGCGTGCCTCGTCCATATCGTCCCCCGGAGTCCTCCTGTCCGGTTCGGGGTGTGTCCAAAGATGTCCGGTTGCGGCCCGCCGCTCTAAGTTGAACCGTGGCCGTGCCGTACTCGTACCTCGTCGGTGGCCCGCCAACGGGCCGGGCGCGGAAGGTGGCCGCGGTGTGCGTCCGTTTTGCCTAGCGTACCTCTCCGATGTTGCTGATACCATGGTGTCCGCAACCGACACCTAACCTGTGACACAGCGGACCAGTCCTAGGCAGGCATGCTAGCTTAGGGGGCATATCGCTCCCATCGTTCCGGTTCTTTTCGTTGTCCAACATGTTTCGGTTTGCGCCACCGTTTGCCGCCGTGTGTGCATCGGGTGGCCGCAATATCCCACACCGTATATACGCACAGTACACTGATCCAGGTTAATCAACAACCCTGGGTTTGCGGTTTGTTTCCTAGCGGGGGAAAAAATTCAAACGGCGCAGAAATCGTTTCCTTCGGCGCCAGCAGCAAGGAATCACTACTGCGGACAACCGGGATTATGACGAGGGTCTCCAGGAGTATCTGGAAAAACAAATTCGCACCTTGTTCGACGGCATCCCGTTTTTACGTGCCGTCGCCACGCGCGCGGGGTGTTCCAATGTGGATCCGAAGAATATCATCGAGCCTCAAAATGCCGAACCGGTGAGTGGCGCGTACGGCGCCGTCACACGAGGTTGCACACTGGACCGCACGGACCTGGTCGTGGTCAAAAGGTTTTGCAAAACCTCGGAGCTACAGCCGCACCCCAAGACCAACGGAAACCTCCAAAGGAAGGCAGCGCCCACCCAGCCGCCCAAGGAGTTCAAGCGGTGTGCGCAGGAGCTAGTCATGACAAAACTGGCGTCGCAAGCGGCACCCACTTACGTCGTGCCCTGTACACGATGGGGTGTGGAGACCAAAACTCGGCTAGCGCTGCGGGTCGGGCCAGTTCCGATGCTCGTCATGCCCGATCGCGGCCGGACGCTATGGGAATTCATGCGGGATCCGCCTGAGGGTGACCTCTCCTTGGAGGTCAAGCTGCTACTTGCCAAGGAGGTGCTGAAGGCGTTTGAGCAGTTGCACTCCAAGGGTATCGTGCACGGCGACGTCAAGGGTAACAACGTGGTCGTTGCCGAAGCGCTGCAATCACCATATCCCATCACGCTGCGAGTCATCGACTTCGGAGTTGGCTGCGTCGATCGAGAAAACCTGAAGTCTGCGCATGACGAGCGTCCTCTCGGTCGAGAGGACCGCCGTTATCTTGCTCCTGAGCACCGGGATCACGGCCCAAGCAGGCCAGGAGACATGTGGTCTGTGGGTGGACTCCTGGTCCAGCTCTTCCAGCACCCGCAGGCTGGTGGCGAACGTCACCAATGGGACTATATCCTAAGTCAAGCGAAACCGCAGAATGGATTCATGAAGCATGCACTCATGCAGCGCCTGAAGGAATGCTTCAGCGTAGACATGGCCAAGCGTCCGACAGCCGCGAATCTGCTGCGCACGTTTGACAACACTAGGATCCAGACCTTCGGTGACAAAGGCTTTCCGCCTCGCATTGAGCTGGCTGGGTGATTTCCAATAGGGCCGACATGTGAACTTGACAAATGTATACATTTAAATATAGCGCCGACATTGCCGTAAACAAATCGGTCCATGTATGTATTCCTATCGCATCACGCATAACGCGCTAGACACACACATGCATTTGCCTACCGGAGGTCACGCTGGGGGACATACCGTCGCCAGCTTGGCCTGCTTCCGGTTGGTTGAAGTGTTTCATTTTCGTGTTCACCGGGTTTCATTTTTTTAATGTGTTGAAGCCTCTGCGGACCGTGTAGCGCGTGCGCTGATCGCCAACGGGCCGGTCGCGCAACGATGCGGCGGTTATGCAAGCCTCTTGTCCCTGTTTTTTTAAGGGTGATCTTCATATAAGCCGGAGGTCACGCTGGGGACATACCGTCGCCAGCGTGGTATGCTTCTCGTCGTTTGAAGTCTTTCATTTTTCGTGTTCACCGGGTTGCATTTTTTAATGTGTTGAAGCCTCTGCGGACCGTGTAGCGCGTGCGCTGATCGCCAACGGGCCGGTCGCGCAACGATGCGGCGGTTATGCAAGCCTCTTGAGCTCTTGTCCCTGTTTTTTTAGAGGGTGATCTTCATATAAGCCGGAGGTCACGCTGGGGACATACCGTCGCCAGCGTGGTATGCTTCTCGTCGTTTGAAGTGTTTTCGTTTCGTGTTCACCTACACATACATGCATTTGCCTACCGGATGGTGACCTTTTGCAAGGCTAGTGTCCGGCTTATTATATGCAAGCGTCTGCCTCCTATGAATGGTCTACCTCATCATTATTGTCTCTAGGGGTCTTGGGGTGCTTGCGTATGTGCGAGCTCGTATATAGAATTCCTATCCGGTAATGTTACGAGCCACACCGGTTAACACACAGGTGCACGGAGGGTTTCCTATGGGGGGCATATTGTTCTCGGGAGCTTTGCCGTGCTCGCCATGTATATACTCCTGTCGTTTGCATGCAACTACATGTTGTGCGCTTCCCGGTGGCATATCGTTGCTGAGGAAGTCACACGGTGTTCGTGTTGCGTGCTGTCGCACAGATGTTCCCCGACTGCCCGCCCGAGGTTGCCCACGGCGATGACGCTGCATCTAAACAAGTCGAGGAAGAACTACTAGAGGATCATGTCCATAGGATCAAGCCTCCCGACACCGTGAAACCAGTCGGGCACAACGATGCAGGCTTTCTGCCTATTATGCCCAAAAACCTGACACCTGATGACCTGCGCGACTTGCCATGGTGGGCGTATCTGTCTGATCGCCCTCCCCCGGCAGAGGGCACCGTGGAAGACGGGGAGGCATGCACCTTCGATTGGAAGTGGTCCGTGCAGATGCTGGATGCGGCCTGCTCGGAGGTCGTCCTGAAGGAAATCATTGACATTTGCAACCGGCACCTGGTTGCCAGTGCCAGTTGGAAAGAGCTGTATGGTACGTGGCACAAGGATACATCTGAGCAAAACCTGCTTACCCTCCGGGAGCACTACGCGCTGTGGCGCAAGGGAGTGTTGAAGCCGGTTGTTCAGGTGTCCAAGGAAGGGACAGCTGGCGTTACAATGGAGGACACCGTGGGCGACCCTCGTGACTGGGTGCAAGTCGTGGATGCCTCGATGATGCGCGCGACCCAGGAAAAAACGGAGTGCGAGGATGAGCTCGCGCGGCAACGTAGTGAGCACACGGACGGGTTCAATGCTATGCTCACCGTGTTCATGACGTATGTGGTAGACTACCAGTTGCTGAAGGCTGAGGTCCTGTTCTCTCATAAGGAAATCGGCGCGGACTTCACATCTGGATCTCACGAACTGGGTGAGGGCGCGCGCTATACCATACAGGCCAACTGGCATGTTGGGCACTGGCTATTCCCATCCATCTTCACCACCGTGAAGCATGGCCTTGTGGACGACAGGCTGCGGTCTGGGATTCTTGAAGCTACGGGAATGGTGGTGAAGCGGACCTACGACAAGCCGACGCCTCTAGGGCGGGACGTCGAGAGCAAAATCCAGTTCCTTCACACCGATACCATCTTTCCCAAGGCAGGCAAGGGATCCTGGGGCTGGCCGGATTACGACGTGTTCTCATGTGGCCTGTTGCTGAGGGCCCAATGCCTGACGGAGGTGCTACCCGAAACGCAGCGGGCCTGCCATTGGGACAGGTTTTGCTCGATGGATTACAGCCTCGTGGTTCAAAACTCCAGGCATGGCGATCCCACTTCGGCTCCCTTCCGTCGTGTTCACCTCGGGGGTCCCATGGGAACACTGTGGTTCTGGCCAGCCGACCGCATGGCGCACCGCGGTCTTTCTCCAAGTGGGCGCCTCCCGCTCGACCGTACTCGTCCTAAGCAGTTCTACTTCGTGATCTACTCCGCAGCCAGAGTGCGTACTAAGGGAACCATTGACCTGAATAACGCGGTACTCGGCAGCCCGCACAGTGTCATCTCGCAATATGGCTTGGCGTGCCGCATGATGTGCGTTGCGTGTGGAGACGAAATACGATTTGCGGGAGGCTACGACACCTTGCCAGGTGTTTGGGCGTGTTCCCTGTGCAGATCAGGCGTTCTGGGTTGTGACGCTCTGCGTACTATCGGAGCCGTGATGTGTGGTCCGTGCCAGCGTGTGCGGCGCGAAGCTAAAGTCCGGGCGCCACTATCCGCGCATGAGAAGCACCCGGGGCAGGCGGCCACATTGGCCGATTACTGCCAGTTAGACGAGGCCGAGGCGAAGCTGCATGCACTCCTGAATGTGGAGGACCTAGGCCTTGCTTGGAACAAACTCCGCGGGGTGCTCGGCGCTGAGGCGTGGGGACGCGCGGATGCCACGGTGAAGCACAGGATCGCCAACCTGACTTGGGGTGACGGTGAACATCCAACCGGTGAACGCCCGCCGGCGCGGCCTTTGCAGGACTCTGGCGACGGCATCACTGCTCTCTGGGACCGACGGGCTACCCGTGACGACGCATTCTCATCTTTTGACGATCACCAGTTGTACCGGGAACTGGGTGTCTGCTGCCCGGGCTTGCGTAGTGTCGTGTTCGGTATGCTTACCGCGTTGAACGCGCAGCGCCTGCGGACAGCCGGTATTCCTCTTGGCGCGGACAAGTCCTACAGGAAACAACACCTGTTCCATACGGACGCGGAGGGCGGGCTGCATGTGAACATACGTGTTGCTAAACTCTTGCAAAGTCCTGATCAGCTGGACCTGGGTTTCGCAAACAAAGTGGCGGCGAAGCTGTCGCACCGATGGGATCCCGGACATGCACGATCCCTCGTCGTGCGATGCGATTGTGCATACGAGACTGGTGGAGATGCGTCACGAGCGATGCCCGGCAAGTGCATCGTGCGGGCAAGTGCATCCCATAAAGACCATGGGGAGTACCGCGTGCGTGCTCTGGGTGCGTGCCGTAACCAACAGAGAAGCAAGGCAGCAGCCGAGCCTTCCATGGATCTCGCTTCTGAGGAGGCATTGCGAGCGGCAACCGCAAACGGTTTCCAGCCAAACGCTGTTCCGCCAAACTTTGCACCAAACTTTGCACGTGTTTCGTTCGGTACCGATGACGTCATCCTGATGCCCGTGGACCCCCGGGGGCGTATATTGGAGGCATCCTTCGACCATCCCGACGAGATTTTCCCTAATGTGCTGCCGTTAGCACGTCGCGTGCTGGCTCACGTGCATTGGCCGCTCGAGGGTACTGCAGACCGTTTTACTTCTCTCGCGGAGTTCGAGCAGGCCTTGGCCAAACACGGCCTGCGACGAGTCCAGACAAAAGGGGACGGCAACTGCTGGCTGCACGCCTTGGGTGTACACATTCCGGAAGTGCTTGAACAGGGTTCCTCCGTGAAGGTCCTCACAATGAACTTCCGTAACGCCATCTGCGCGTCGTACGATTTCAATCGGCAGCTTTACCCCACCGGGATGCTCGACGCTCGTCTTGCTGACGGAGGGCCGCCACTGCGCAGAATCCTGCTTACTGCCCAAGCGTACAACGAACCGCAGTTCCTCCATATCATTGCGAACATGCTTCGGCGAGTTATTCAGGTGTACACTCTGTGGCCGATGGTCGACGTGCCAGGGGTGGGGTGCAATGTTCCCACCGATACCGATGCTCTGGCAGGATACTTGCCGCCTTTCAGCATGAAATATATTTGCCCACATCCGTCACTGGGCTTGGCTAGCCGTGAACCGGTACGAGTCGCCCATTACGTTCAATTTAATAAGTTTCCTGGACACTACGAGCGGATCGAGGCATTTCCAGATCCAGGTAGATACCCGTGTACACACCGTCGTGAGGTACTGTTTTCGAATTGTCTCTAGGGGTATTGGGGTTCTTTGGTATGTGCGAGCTCGTATAGAGATTCTTTATCTGGTAATGTTACGAGTCACGCTGGTTAACACACAGGTGCACGGAGGGTTTTCTATGGGAGACGTATTGTTCCGTGCTCACCTTGTTGGAGGTTTACCGTCCGCACCTTGTTTAGACTCCTGTTGCTTGCATGCGACTACATGTTGTGCGCTTCCCGGTGGCATATCGTTCGCCAGGAAGTCACACGGTGTGGGGAGCACGCCCTTGCACTGTTGAATGACGTCTACGGTGAGAGTCGGCTACAGCATGCTCGGTATGCCATGGTCGGCGAGTGTCCTCTGACACCGGGAGCAAGCTACTTCGAGTTTGCTGGGGTGCCCCGTCCGGGTTGGGCGGTCCCTGAGTTTGGCGAAGGCTTGCTGCGTATACGTGTGTACACCACCCCCGTGGACGGCGGTGACTGCCATGGATGGTGGGGTGAGGTAGTGCTCGTCCGTGGTCCGTGGGCACACCCATGCCTTCACTACACTAACGCCTTCCAGTCGTTTTTCGTTACCAGTTTGCACCGTGACCTCACGGATGCCCCCACCGTTGCCAGCCCCCCTGCGGTTGGGGCTGTCTCGAGGGTATTGACACCCACCCAGCTTGGGGAACGTGTGGACGACGTGAATACTGTGTACTCCGCCTTCATAGCATGGCGTGGCTACGTCCGTCTTGTATGCTGTGCCATGTGCGGCCTGCTGGCTGCTAATCGAAAGTGGTGCCCGTGCCGACGTGTAGCGTACTGCGGCCCTAGCTGCCAGCGTGCTCACTGGAGAAGCCACAAGCCAGAGTGTGCGTGGAAGACGACGGCCGACAATAGCCAGGGAACTCGACCGGGCCTTTAGAGCAGCAGACTGGCATCTTACCACTTAGGAGGACCGCCCCCCTATCTAGCTGTAACAAAACACTTTTATATGAAGTTAGTAATCTCCATTTGCCTGGTGGCCGTGTGCTGCCTACTCCATGATGTTCCGGTAGCCATGGATTCATGTCTTGCGTGATTCGTAATATCCCTGTGCACACGGATGTCATGGTTTTGCGGTGATGAAACTTCGTTATGATAAAACTTCGGACCCGCTGTATTGCATTGAATTTACCCGCTCGCGCTGGGGTGTGATGTAGGATCTGTGCATGATCTCCGCGATTGCATCCAATTCGGACGACACACGCCTTTGGGTTGATATGACAACATACTTGCAGCGAGTCGGCCGAACGTTCGTCAGAATCCGCCGAATGCGCCTTGCTAGTCGCGCGGTGGGGAAGCACATGACACTCCTGTTTCACGGACACACGTGGTTGGACAACGGACACACGTGGTTGGACACACGTGGGATGCCAATTAACAGATGGGGGCTTCTGCGCACACAAAACGCAGCCCTAGAAACTGCGGAGAGGTACCTGTTGAACGTCCCGCCTAGGTTGGGACCTGATAACGCCGCGCGCCTTATGTTGGGACCGCGTGTGGGCACGGTGTGTTCTTGCGAGGGGCTCCTCCCATGTCGGCAAGGGTTGTTCCTGGCCCTTGTGCTGACCACGGTGCGCACGATATTCCGGTTTGTACACGATTGGCGCATGCAGGGTGAGAGATATGGAAACATCATTGTGTGCGGTGTGTTGTACCCTCGGTGGTCGCGCAAAAGTTGGAAAACCGGTCATTTCCCTTCGGTTACTGTCATGGAGTTCGTGGGGTGTCTTCCAGGGGTGGGTGGTTTGGAAGGTGCGGGGGAGATCCTCGTGTTGTCGGATACCTCGGGGAACCCGTTCGAACCGGTAATGGTAAGCACGGGATGCAATGTTTCGCAGTTTGCACCGTTGGTGACATTTCGACTGTCGAGCGTGCGCTCGGAAAACGCGCACGGAGGACTGTATCCGTGGTACTACCGGTATGCGATGTTTCGTGCGGATGTTGGGCTTGGATCGAGGGCGGACGCGCAATCGCGCGCGCACAAGTGTTGGCGCACGATACTGCACATGGAGGAAAAGTGTTCACAGCCTGCTGTGGCATCGCGCAACGGAAAGAAACGGGATCCCTGTGCGCAATGTGGGGCGGACCGGCGGGCTGTTGTCGGCGGACGGAAGTTGTACAAGTGCAGCAAGTGTCTCTCCGCGGTGTATTGCGGCGAGGAGTGTCAGAGAGCACACTGGGAATCTACCCACCACCGGGAGTGTAAGGCGCTGGCGAAAGCTCAGTGGGTTAGTTATTCCTGGCTCTGGGCACGCGGGGAATGGTCGTCTCGTCCTTCATGCTGTGCCACGTGCGGCCAGCTGCCTGCTAATCGGAAGAGGTGCCCGTGCCGCCGTGTAGCGTACTGTGGCCCTATCTGCCAGCGTGCTCATTGGAGAAGCCACAGGCCAGAGTGTACGTGGAAGGCCCTCCGCCCTGCGCTGGACGGCGGAGTATGGATCTCATAGAAGCATAGTAGTTACAGTCTACCATTGTGGCGTGCCGGATATAGCGGACAACTCCTCTGCCAACCCCTCATCAGTGGTTACCTATCTAGCTGTAACAAAACACTTTTATATGAATAATATTGATCTCCATTTGCCTGGAGGCCGTGTGCTGCCTACTCGATGATGTTCCGGGAGCGATTGATGTCTTGCGCGCATCGTAATATCACTCTGCTCACGCGCGGACCGTGTAGCACGTCCGCGTGCTTTGAATGCAACCGCCGTTTACAATCGGCGCTCACTCCTTTCCGTGAAATCACCTAGAGCTCGACGATGGGGCACGCTCAAGCGAAGTATCGGCGGTAGAGGGGGCGGGGGCCGGGTTTTGTATACAGAAACGCAAACGGAAAAGTCATGAGTTTTGGCATTCAACCGTTTCCTTAGGCGCAACAAATCTCCCCGTCGGTCTTCTGGAGAATTATAGGCAGGCCATCAAGCAAGTACCGACTGGGCTCGTTTTGGCCACCGGCGCGTTTGCCCATAACGGCAAATGCCCCGAGTGGCAGGCGGCCAACTACACGGTCTTACGCGATACCATATACGCGAACGCATCTGGGTTCCACGTTTTGAGGACCATGCCAGAAAGCCAGGGGAAGAACGAGGCGAAGGAGCAGGTGATCGCGCAGCTAGAGATTTGGCTGAAACAAAACCTGAAAAATCATAACGTCCTAACCTGGGTTAGGCACTGCTCATCCCAGGGCAAGTGCATCGCGGATTCCCCCGACCCGGCGTCCCCATGTGAAAAGTGCGAACCCAAGATTTTACAGCACCTGACAACCGTCTACCGCTTCGTGCAAACCAAGAACAGTCAGTTGGGGCATACCACCCTCGCGTTCCCTACCGAGAAGGAGATCGCTGCTATCAAGGCCCGGTTCCCCGAATTGTGGAAGAAGGCATGTCAGGGGACCGGCCCGAACCTGCCCGTCAATAGCGAACCGCCCCCTCCTCCAACAGCGCCAGCCCCGGCGTCACGGAGTACAGCCCTAGTTCATGTCACGAACGACGCGCCCCCACCTACTGCTGTGCGAGCCCTAGCGCCACCGAGCACTGCCCCGTCTGAAGCCGTGCAGGCCGCGGCCCCACGTCCAACAGGGCCAGCAAGGCCGGCGGTGTTTATCGGAAATGTCACACAGGAACTTCGTGCACACTGTCCATGGTTCATGGTGGACACGGTTTCCCGGACGGTACATGTGTCACCAGCCCCCCGGTACCAGGCCAATGTCAATCCCGAGTACCCGTGGATGCAGCACGTCGCAGACCTGTTGACGCTGCTGTGGCCAGCGGAAACCGGGACGTTGGCCCAGGCGCCGGCGAGTACGCTATTGCCGCCCCCTCCAGCCAGGGCGCCCCCACAGATTGCCACCGTTGATCTGGCATTCCCACCCCAAGAACCTCCCTCGATTCCCAGCTTGGTGCAGGCCGCGTCCACCGTGCAATCCTGGCAACCGACCGCCAAGGAAGGGGTCCAGCAACAGCCGCAGCGCGCCGTTGAAGCAGCAAAGCAGGGTGTCCTTGCACGGGACTGCCTGCAATCTGCCCCTCCCGCGGAACCCGCGGTGTCCCCGCTGAGCCACGGTCCGGTGGTTTTCCAAGAGAAGCCTTCCGACAGTGGCCCACAGGCCCCCGCTAACAACCCATCACCTGTACAGACCCCAGAGTTTGAGCGCAGCAGGAGAGTCACGATGCAGAGGAACAAAGACAGGATGAAACCTATGCTCGAAGCGGCAAGACAGTTGCAAATAAACGCCCTGAGCGCGGCCGACTCCACGCCGGCAGCAGGGCTGAAATTGCTGAACGAAGTATCCGACGAGCGTCTTCTGGAGCACATGCAACGTCTGGCCGCGGATGGCAAGCTCCAAGCAATTACTTACAAGAACGTGCTGGAAACATTGCCGCAGCCTTACACATTCGGCGCTTACAAGCACTTGCCACCGGTGCTGGAGAAACCGATGAACTCAGCGCTCACGGTTGCCTTGAAGACACGGGTGGCGGCCAACGCTGCCATGTCCCTCCTCCAGCAGGCAATCAGTAAAAAGCGCAACGCCCCCCCTACAGTCCCTCCGCGACAGAGCAAGGCGCGGACGGCGTCTTCTGCAGGGGCCACACGCACAGCCAGCGCCCCTCCAGCCGACAGTCGCCAGGTGCAGGTGTCCGGGCAAGGCATGCCCGAGCTGATTGAGAACATACGGCTGAAGGCCCTCGAACGCGCTAAGAAGAACCGTGTTAAGGACCTCCCCAAAGATGCTGATGTAACGAAGTGGACCAAGGAGATGAAGAAGTCCTTGGACGGGAAGTGTAAAGGGATCGCGTGGGCGGACAACGTGTACGGAGCAATGTTCGAAATGGAGCACGCGGGCGGTGTCCTCTCCGGCTCAATTGGCCGATCAGTGCATGCCCTCACCAACGACGAATGGTCAAGCGACCATGATTACTACTTCATGGTGGCGGGGCACGATGACGGCAGCCACCTCCCCGTAAAAGTAGCCGCGGTGTACATGGAGTTCGCTCCCTTCCATGCCGAGTTTGACTCTCGCCCTGAGAACAAGAATCAGCTTGCCAAGATGCACGTGCGCACCGTGCCGAATGTGCACGTTTCCGAGGAGGGGCTCGTGTACATCACCTCTACCGGAGAAGCGTTGCCTATGGACAAGCTGCCGGAGCTGCTAAAGAAGCGTTCCACGGTCCCGGATGCCTTGCGCCTCGACCTGCCGGCCGAGGCTGCTTCGAGCGGCCAACGACGACAGCCGCGGACTGCAACCAGGTGCGTGACTCACTCTCTTTATTAGTGTGTTGGCAATTCCTCGAATCAAGTCGGCCTACAGGTGTTTTAGGGTGAGAGTGGGTGGGGGGGCTGATACAAGATGTGCCCCACGCTTTCCTTCGCAGGCTTGCAGCCGAGGATGTGTGAATTTGAAGCTTCACCCGAAACGAAGACATGTGCCGCGGAAGTCCGAAGAGATGCGGCGCGGCAGATCTGCGCACCTCTTAAAGCAAGCTGAGACGGCATGTTGTATACAGTGTGTAGGCAGTAGTACTGTAGTTAGTACCTGGTGGAATGCGCGCCGATGGTACAGCCAACAAACTTATACCTGTTTATTTGTGGATGTGATGAACCATGCCGAAAGCTGCTTCGGGTCAATCACCGTAACACCGGGTATATTGTAATTGCGATATGGTATGGGACTCCGTCTTAAGCCGTGAACACTGGTGCTGAGAGCGGTGCTGGCACCTCGTGCACCTGCGTCACGGCACTTGTTGCATGTTGCATGTGTATAATACCACCATACGGCGCGCACGCACCCTGCCAGCATGTGTGCAATGCATGAATCAACTGAGTGGCCAGCGCACGCACGGCACATGGACTTGCGGTGCATGTTGATGCCTTTATTTTCGTATCCAACACCCTCCTTCCTCCATTGCTCTATTTTTCAGGGACTCTCCTTCCCCGACGACGCTGTGATTCAGGATCGCTTGAAGGCCATGGGTGCAAGCGAACGTCCGAGAGTTTCAACGTTTGGTGTGGATAATGGCTGGATCCCGCGATCTGCCCGTGGTAAGGACCAAGCTATGGCGAAGCGCGACCTGGTCAATCAGCTCGCTGGTCGTCTGCCGGACCTCGGGTACACAATTGACGACAGAGGGCGCATCAAGCCCCGGCGGGAGGCAATGCCACCCGAGGATGGCGGACGCCCTGGTACAGCTGAAGCCCCCCGACAAGCAGCCACCCGACCTGCTGCTGGTGAAGCGAGCGCCCCCTCCACCACTTGGGATAGCAGTCACGTGTCCGACCAACGCCTACTAGACTTGGCGCGCCAAGCACACAGCACGTCGGACATCGTGAAAGAGAGGCAGAGCATCCGTTCCGTCTTCACCTTAGAAGACTTGCAGATGCCAACGACGACGGCGGGGAAATGGCACAAAGAGCCAGAACGGAGGTCAGACGTGCTTCTCGCACGCATGCGCCGCCTTGGAGTGGCGCTCGATGCCAGGAACAGGGTGTGCGGTGTGCCGGCACCCTACGGGGAGACTGGATCGTCTGACGTCCTCCTCAGTTGTGATGAAGGGCAGGACGTGGTGATGGAGGAACCGGACACCAGAAGCCGTACTGATCGGTGGCGTAGCGGCAACTTGGTAGGTGGCGCTGGGACAAACGGTAACCAGGTTAACCACGACATGAGGGACCTGTTGGCGGCGGATCTCAATTGCCCACTGCAGCAGCTGCCGGAGTGCACGCTGATGTCCGGCCTGATGGCATTTGGGGAAATGTTCTGCGGATCGGTGCCCTCCCCGGCTGAGAAGGAATACTGGGAGGAGGCGAAGGAGAACCAGGACATCGTTGTGGAAGATGTCGTAGAAGCTCTGGAAAAGACCCACCTTGTGGCGGACGAAGAAATGAATACGCCTACAGAGGATATGCTTGATCTGCCAGACTTCTTGTTTGAGGTATGCAACCCGCCCTGCCCATACTGGCACCAAAATGTTTCCCCTGTAACCCACTAACGATGCGTGAGCGAGATAGAGCGTAGTAATATGACGGGGAGCGCTGGTGGTGTGACTGCCATTGTAAGCAGGAGTTGGCAGTGCTGGTGGAAATGAATACCGAAGTCAGTATCGCGACGGAGTCCGTGCAGGGCATTGTGCTGGCCCTGCAGCCTGAGCCCGACCCCGCGATCACGTTGTGTGTGACGGACGTGCCAAACCTAGCAGCAGGAAAGCAGTCGCAACCGCTGGTCACGCACGGGAAGGCGAGTCCGAACGGGGTGACCGTGCAGGAGGCCGTATGGTACTTCATGGATATGAAAAGGCGACAGAGGTGGACTGATGACCATTTCGACACCTTCCTGAAAGTCCTGAAGATGCTCCTGGGCGGCAATACTTGCAACCTGCCGGGATCGCTATGGCACATGAGACGGGCGCTCGGTGCGGAGAGCGTATGGGACTATGCGATACACGTGTGTCCCAAGTTCCACCGCAATTTCGCATGGCAAAACGGGGAGGGAAAGCTGGGGAAGAGGGTGCAAGAGGTATGCGGCGTGCCCACGAAGCGTGGGGCGGATGGCGAGCCCACGGAGTGGTGCACGGAGGAGAGGTACGACGTTGTTAAAACGGCGCGCGGGGAGGAGTATCGTCCCAAGGAGTACTACTTCTATTTCACCGTGAAGCGGCTGGTGCGGCGCTGGATGATGGACTACGACTTTGCTAAGCAGCGTGCGAGTCCCACGGCCAGAGCTCCCGAAAACGCTTGTGTCATGAGCAGCCCGCACGGGCTACGAGTAAACGAGCACCCTAGCGTCGGTGGCAGACTACTGCGTGAGACGCCGAGCGGGAACCAGGAGAAACCAGGGGTATTACGAACTGGGATGGGCATCGAATATGGAGAGGACGACGGGCAAGCAAAGAAGCATGACAAACAGTGCGACCCGTGCCGATGTCCTTACTCCTTGTAACGGACGAGTGCCGCGGCTGATCGTATACGAACGTTGCCGATGGGCGATGCGAGATGGGTGAAAGGACCGCAACTGACTAGCGCGTTGCCATCGCAGGAATTGGTCCACGCGGTTCGGCGCGTTGCGAAGTGCGGACCTTCCTCCCAAGGTAGGTAGTGCGTAAAGCCCAACCCGCGGTGAACATCTACACGAGTGTGTGCGCACGGAGGTGTGACGCTCCAGCGCGGCTTGAAGAGATCATAGGCTATTGCGCTTGACTGCGTGTGCAATGGAGGGTATGCGCAGGAACGTGTGAAGATGAAGCACTGCGGTGTGATCTCGATTGCCCCTGGCCCACGTCAACACTGGAAGGACGTCGACGTGTTGCTAGAACCCATGATGGAAGAGCTGAAACAACTGAGTAAGGGCCATGCCGATGCTGACCAAACCCCTTTCAGGGTGTATGACGGGTACTTCCAGGTGTGGCATGAACAGTTCAGCGTGTTCCTGATGTTATGCTACTGCGATACGATTGCGCGTAACGACTTGGGGAAGTTCGCTCCCGTGGCGGCAAGGCGCAACGACTTCAAAAGCATCTGGGAGGCCACTAAGGGCCCTAACGGAAATGGCATGTACTGCTTGGGCTATGCGAACCCCATCTCGCAGACATACTTGGACGAAGGGGAGGTGTTGTATGCCAATGATCCGAGTGTGTGGTTAACCAAGGAGGACCACAAGGAACTGGTGAGGCTGACCGCGGAGGATGGTGTGGATCCGATGCGGACCGGCCGATATGCAGCCGGGCCGTTAGAGCAGCTGGACTACTTTGACCCCATCTACGGGTACGTGCTGCCGTTCATGCACATGATGTGTTACGGCGTCATCAAGAAGTTCCTGAAAATGCTGCGAAACAAGGTGAACAATTGCCCAAACACGTGCTATTTCTCACCCATGCAACTGAAGCAGTTGCAGGCCAACGGAAAGGGACTGACCGCGCCGCATGACATGCACCGGGAGTACCAAGACTTCGTGCAATACGCGGGTGAGCACCCGGATCTAACCACGGATACCGACACCCATCACCTTGCATGTGCCTTGTTTAGTAGGAACGGGCGTGGCAGATGCGCCAACCTTATTCCCCCGGTCCGCGTGCAACCATGTTTGTGTGCACCGGCAGGGAATGGCCACACCTACTAACCGTAGGGATGAATGCTACTACAACCAGGTACATATGTATGCACTGTTGTTAGTTTGTTGGTGTCTGACCGCGAAGGGTCTGAAAAACCGTGTATCTTTAAGAGGAAGATGGGAAGATAGTGAAAGAGAGTCTAGTGTGTGGCATCTCGGACTTTCACCGAGAACCTCCAAAGTAACCGATAGGTTTGGCGCTCTAGAAGTTGAGCTAATGCCACTAGAAACTATCAAACTGAAAAAACTGTAGCCTACATCGTAGGGTTGCGAAGTGAGAACCCATTTTCCCGATAAATTACTCAAACCATACGAATGATGTGGCTTCTATTCGTATGGTTTGAGTAATTTATCGGGAAAATGGGTTCTCACTTCGCAACCCTACGATGTAGGCTACAGTTTTTTCAGTTTGATAGTTTCTAGTGGCATTAGCTCAACTTCTAGAGCGCCAAACCTATCGGTTACTTTGGAGGTTCTCGGTGAAAGTCCGAGATGCCACACACTAGACTCTCTTTCATTATCTTCCCATCTTCCTCTTAAAGATACACGGTTTTTCAGACCCTTCGCGGTCATCTCCGGTTGGTGTCATTTCATACGCGGGGAGGATGCACCGGTTGCCTAAGATCTGTAAAAGGCTCGCTGTTGCAGGGAACTACACCATGGAGGACATGCTGAACTTTATCTTGATTTTCAGTCCGATGGTGTTCATGGATGTTCTGAAGAACTTGAATCCGGAGTTGGACAAGGCTTGGTGGACTTTGCGGCGGGCGGTGCTCTACTTTATGAGAGGGCCTGCAATAGGATTGTGTGGGGACCTCCAGTCCCGTGCGGAGCCCCGGAAGGAGGCCGGGAAAGAGCTGTGGGCCTTTGCGGTGATTGTGGAACAGCAATGCCCCATGAACATGTTGACGTTGAATCTGCGCATGGCGGTCGTTCACTTGTGCAAGCAAGAGGAGGAAACCGGCGTGGTGAGCAGCACCAACGAGCTCTGGGTCGAGCGTCTCCTGGGCGACAGCAAGGGGGTGGTGCCAGCCCCGGTCGGAGGTAAGGCGATCGACACGTGCATAGCGAACGCGTATCTCACGAAAGAGGCGGTGGACGACATGGCGTGGAGCTACGAAGGGATCCGCTTCCTTCCGGACATGCTCACGGAGATGGCCATGGCCAAGGGCGGCGAATACCATGATTCTGGGACCACCCGGGCTGACGATTCCTCCAAGGTGTGCCATCTCCTTGACACCGGCCACTATCTCGTCCGCGACGGTGTACCAACCGCTGCGTTGGCAAACGAGGAGGGGGGTCGTCTGCACCGGGAACTGGTGGGGTGCGTCCGATCCCTTTTTAGCGATCATGCAAGCCCTTCCCTGGATGCAGCCATGGACGTCCTTCGATTCTCGCGCATGCGAAGAGGCGATGAAGACTTCACATCCCGGGTTTACACCCGGGCAAAAACGCGTATCTCCTTCAACGTGGCTTTGAGTACATGCGCGGCCGACACTTTTGAGTACGGCACCGTGGAGGCTTACTACTTGATCTTCCTGAAGCGTTCCGCCGAGAACTCCGCCGCCAACGACACCGTGTGCCGCCTGGCTATGGTGACCGCCTACCCCACTGTTGAGGACCTTACCATGAACAGCCGGGGCGTGTATGTGTGCAACGAGGCAGAAAAACGTACACTTCTCCTACCGGTAAGCCGTCTCGAAACCAAGGTCATTATCCATCGCCCACCTGGAAACCGCGTACCTCTACACGCCACTTACCTATGGCCGGGGATGAAAGCGGTACGTTGCAAGAAGCAATAGCGCAAGCTACCTCATGAGCTCCGCGCAGCAATCGAAGGAGGACACCGAACGCCAGCGCAGCTTCATCAGCTCCGTCCAATTGCTCTGTGTAGCTAGCGAATGCCTGCTTGCCACATGGAACGAATCTGTTCCAGTGGTACTTTTAGTAGCATCGGCAGTCCCTCTTAGCATGCCACGTGGAACAATCTGGAATTTCTGTTAATAGCTAGTGGTGCTAGTGTTAATAGACATGCCACGTGGAACAATCTGGAATTTCTGTTAATAGCTAGTGGTGCTAGTGTAAATAGACATGCCACGTGGAACAATCTGGAATTTCTGTTAATATCTAGTGGTGCTAGTGTTAATAGTCATGACACGTGGACGATCCGGTCAAATCTGTTAATTTATGACCGTTTACAGTCAGCCAAGTGTTAGTATCCGGTAAAACTGTTAATCCGAGTGCCACGTGTATGATTCCTATTAAAAGTGTTAATTTTCTGTTAATATTCCTTACATGTGTAACGATCTCGCGAGGGGGGCCTATTTCAACTCCCTCCGGCACCCCTCCGATTAAGTGTTAACATTCTGTTAAAATTGTGTTAATTTAACATTCTGTTAACATTCTGTTAACATGAATTATATAATTCCTTAACTTTCGCCCAAGCCAATCATTATCTACCACCGGGATTTATAACACCACTATTAACAGTTCCTACCCGTTAACACTTTTTAACACATAATTAACACTTTTTAACACTTTATTAACAGAAATCCTCAGTGGTGTGCATGTTGGGCATCCGCATCTCTGCGGGCGTGGACCCGCATGACAAAATCAGCGACTTCAACGCCGCTCTGAAGGCTGCGAGGACGCGGGCGACACTCCACGATGAGGACGTGAAGGCGCTATTCATCAAGTCCCTCGACACCGTCTTCTACCAGCCGGTGGTGTCACGTTTGCTTCTCCACGATCAACGAGCCGCTCACGACCTCCTCACGATTCAACAATGGGTGCGTGAATGCTACTCCGAGCACGTGCGGGCGGGCACCGCCACGGCGTCCGCACACCGCTACTCTCACGGCACGCATTTTATGGAGGGGGCCGCCGGTGACTCCGGTGGACCCGGCGAGCTCGCGGACTTGAGGACGATGGTCCTCGACTTGAAGCGTCAATTGGCCGCATTCCTCGACACCGCCGAGTCCGAGCCGTCCCCACGGGGATTTACCCCTCGCGCGGACAAGCCGGACCGCCGCGTCAAGACCCGTTTCGCGGCCTCGCCCCTCCCCAAAGGGGGGAATTGGTCTCAATCCGTCTCAAGGAAGGTGGCCTTCCACCGCGACAGCGGTGCGACCATCCCGTACTGCCAAAATCAGGTGTGTGCTAAGGGGAAGGCGAGGCATTGGCACCGGGACTGCCCGAACGGGGGCAGGACCGGACTCTCGGCCTACGCCTTCGCCGAGGAGGCCGAGAACTCCGTGCTGGCCGCGAAGTTCCAACACGCCATCGACAACGGCGACCCCGAGGAATTCGACGCCCTCTGCATGCTTGCGGGCGGGAAGCCGGAAGTCTTCACCGATCTTTCCGCGTGCTCGTTCTGCGAGGAGGACGGTGAGGTCCTCGTGTCCGCTGTCACCGAGTTCTCTGAGATGGCGCGCACGGCTGGGGCTTCGACGTTCAACATCAACACCTTCACTGCCGACTTGCCGGTGGTGTCGGAGCCGACCGCGCACTCCCCGCCCGCGTCGGTTGAATCCGAGGAAGAATGGACCGGTCCGCCGAACCCCTTCTGCCCTCCCGTCACCCGCACGTTTGCCGACTTCATTGAGAGCACGGGGGTTGCATTGGGGGCGCCCGACGAGCCGGCCGCGAACATGCACTTGCTCTCCGCGGTTGAGACACCGGAGCGCGTGAAGGACTACAAGCCCGCGACCTACGCCGCGAGCGACGATGACGACGAGGATGCCTCGGTGGCACCGCCGCGGCCACGGTACGGCTGTGGGAACGCCATTCCGGGCTTCGGGAGGTCTCTTCTCACTTCATCCTTGGTGTGTGCACTATTTGCAATTTGTGCCACCGCCGCGCCGCACACCGTTGCCGATGTCGGTGGTGCCAGTGCGCGCACATGCACGGCTCCACCGGTCGGTGGTGCTACGTGGACTGCCTCAGCAGTCCCGGCTACGGAGGCTTCGCCGACTGAAGTGGTTCGTGGCGTGCCGTGTGCTATTCCGCCTCGTCTCCACCGGCGGGAGCAGAGGCGGCAGGGCCTCTATATGGCTCCGGTGCCGTGGCATCCCGGGCCGCCGCCGCCTGCCGTGTTATTTGAGGACGGTCCTCCGCTATCGCCGGCATCGTCTTCAGATGACGAGGCCCCACCGTCGGGCAGCATTTGGCAGCACCCCGGTGCGGTGCAGCCTCCTGTGATCGAGGATTCAACAATTTCTTCTACGAATGTTTTACCACCGGCCCCGGAGGCCGGCAACTACTTCACCCTCACGCTGCTCCGAGCCGGACCGCCAGCTCTGGAGACCTCTAGTGGCTGAGATTGATCACACCGTGCCTGCCTAGAGATTAGCTATAGAGTAGCTTCCTAGATGTGCAGAAGAGCTCTCTGAATTTGAGCTGTGTTTAGGGTTTCGGCATCTGACAATCTTTGCTGTGAACTGGGACCGCCCTGACCAAGAGTACAGGCCCCCAGTTGTGCTACAGTTTCCTCCTGAAGTTGAGTAGGGAGTTTGTTGCTTCGTTTCACTACTAGCTCCGGTCACCACCCTAGGTGGTGTGCTGGATTTGACACTGTGACACTCAAAACTGTCACATGTCACTTCCTATGGTAGGCTGGGTGACCGTCACCAGTAGACGGGAAACACCCGTTAGGTATTTATGTATGCCTCTCTTTTATCTATCCCTCTTTTTTACCGTTCTGATCACGTAACCCTTAACTCAGGGTTTATCTCACCAGTTAGATATATATTACCGCCGAACTATATATCTGCCAGTATGGCCTAGCTGATGCCTGGTTGATTGGACTTTGTTACGGGGGGGCTTGTGCACGAGGCGGACTTCATTTTCCTCGCTTCGCGTTGGTTGACGTTGGAAATTTTGGTCGGATCCGACACCACTTTCCTTGGCCGCGTCACTCTGCATCCACATGCACGTGGGGAGATTTTTACGCCACGGCTTTCCCTTGCTTTCCTCGACGACCGCATTACGGCTTTTGGCCGCCGCTCCTTCCGCACCTCGTCCCATTTTCCCTCACTTCGTCTCTACAGTCTCTTTTACCATGGTTGCGACTAGATCGACCTCGAGTATGGCGTCTCGCCGACGCTCCTTAGCTACAATTTTCGACTCCGCCGCCGCACGTAATTCCGTCATGCCGGCTACGCCGGCACCTGCTGGTGTTCCGGCTGCGAACTCCGCCCAAGCTGTTTTCTTGGCGGGTGTTCGCTCGCTCACCCGTGAACGGTTCGACGAGAGCGTGGCGAAGCACGTGATCCGGAAATGTTTCCGTGAGAAGCATGACCGATTCACGGGAACGGAGTCCAACGCGCAGGTGCTTCTCTCCAAGCTGGTGCCTGCTCTCCAGGAGGCGTTCGAAGCGCAGGATGCTTTGTTTGCGCCGATGTTCGACTTGGAGGACTCCACGTTGGCCGTACGTCCCGAGGCCAACAAACTTCTTTTTTCAACGCTAGAGCTCATCGTGTGTCCCGCCTCTCCAGCGGGTGACTGGCTCGAGGCCTCTGCGACGTTGCACCCGCTGGACGGCAAGCGAGCCCTTCTGGAGCTCGCACGACGACTGCTGGACTCCGGTGCACCCTTTCAGGGGACATCGGACCTCCTTGGCGTCCGCTTTAAGGCCCACACCGACCCGTCCGAGTCCATCACGGATTTCAACGCGGCCTTACGGTCCGCCAAGAGGCGCAACACTCTCGACGATGACGAGGTGAAGGAGCTGTTCCTCGCGGCGCTGGACCCTGGATTCTACGCGCCGGTGGTGTCGCGACTCTTCACGCACCAGCAGCGGGCGGCCGTGGACCTCCTCACCATTCAACAATGGGTCCTCGAGTGCTACGCCCGACACGTTGCAGCCGGTACGCACACTGCCTCGTTCACCCTGTCCGCGGCAGCCGTGGCCACTGACGGCGACGCCTCGCAGCTGTCCGACCTCACGGCCATCATCCTCGACGTGAAGCGGCAGCTGAAAGTCCTCACGGACAAGGTCAACGGGCGGGGTTTTACCCCGCGAGCGGACAAGAACAAAATCGGCAACGGGGGAGGCGGCTCCGGTGTTCGTTTTGCGGCAGGTGACCTCCCGACGGGGGGAAACGGGCCGCAGTCGCAGGTGAGGAAGCGCGTTGCTTTCCACAAGGGCAGCGGTGACTTCATCCCGTTCTGCCAGAATTCAACGTGCAAGAAAGACGAAGCCCGCCACTGGCACCGCGACTGCCCGAACGGCGGGAAGCACGGCGCTGGGGGAAGCTTCCACAGCTTCTCCCTCGGGGACATCGAGAACGACTTGCTGGCGGAGCAGTTTCAGACGGCCATGGACGAGCGTGACGGCGAGCGGTTCGATGCGCTCTGCCTTCTAGCGGGAGGTAAGCCGGAGATGCTCGACGGCGTTTCGGCGTGTGCCTTCGGGCTCGAGCCGGAGCGGGAGGACGGTGCGTTGCAGGACTTCCTACCCTACTGCCAGCCTGCCACCCACATGGGGGGCTTCACCGTGGGTGGTGTGGCAGGAGGCATCTCGGCTGCCAATTGCACGCATGTCCGCGAGGACGCACCGCCGGCGCCACCGCCGGCGGCAATCGAGCATGTTTACCCGGACGAGTCGGAGCTCGGAGGCGTCCGACGCCGGTGACATGATGCCGGTGGACCCCATGCACGCGCACGAGCCCGACCTCTGCTTTGCGGACCGGATCGCGAGGATGGGGGGACTCTCGATCACGGCTGAGGGCAAGGACTTGGCGATGCGGTACATGCACGCCGAGTCGGAGACCGACTCTTGCGACGGCGACGTGGACGGCTCTGCGGCTGGGTGTGACCCTATTGACGGTGAGGATGCGGTCCCGCGCCCTCCAGCATCTCGTCAGGGATGCGGTGCACCGCCTTGGGGGTTTGCCCGCTCTTCGGCAATTACGGTAATGCTTTGTGCAATCTTCTGTGTGTGCGCCACCGCGACGCCACTCACCGCTGCCGCTCCTGGCGGGGCGTGTGCACCGGGCCACACCGGCCCGGAGGTCGGTGGTGCTGCTGAGGCGTCCGCCAACGAGCCTGCATTAGCTTCTGCGACACCGGCTGCTACTCCGCCGCGCCGGCACGGCCGGCACCGTGCTCGACAAGGTCTACTCAATTCACCGATCGGGCCTTACATCCCGGTACACCCGCCCCCTCCACCGCTGTATTGGGGTACACCACCGTCACCGGACTATTCACCGGGCCCGACTACAGACGAGGAGGAAGGGGAGAATCCCTCGCACGACGATCGACACTTTTCAGATTTCTTCTGGAGCTCTACGGATGATTCAAACACGGTGTCGACAACTTCAATTCACGGCACCATGATTGTGCTGCGGGCTGGCACAGCAGTGCCACCGCCGCCTAGTGGCTAGCAAGTTAATCATGCCGCTCCTGCACAGTGAAATTGACAGTAGCTGTATGTGCAGAGGGGTCCGATCACGGGCCGGATTTCAGATTTGCAACTCTTGACTGGGAACAACCCTGCCAGAAAGGACATGCCTTCCCTTAGAACTCAGTTTCCACCGCTCTAGATGGTGTTTGTTCACAGGTTTCACCTTCGGCTAGCCAGTCACCACACTAGGTGGTGTGCTGGAACAGTCACACCGCTTGCTTTGTGACTCTTCCTATATATAGTAGTGTGTATGACTGTCATCCGAACCCGAACCCTAACTGTTTAGGCCCATATAACGGGCTAACTTATCAGCTTTAATTGATTTTGAGAAAACCTATCACTGAGTGAATATATCCCGAGTCCTAGGGGTATATCCAACATATATCTACACGAAGTACATAAACTTCGTATATATATATACCCGCATGGTAGATGATCAATATTGTAATGCTCATGCAATATCTTTGGATGCGGCACATGATATATAATCGATATCCAATATATGCATACTTTATGTAATCGAGTGTGCATATAATTATGCACATGTTCGATATCGATTATACATCATGCATGCACGGCATGGTAGATTATCGATGTATGTACGCATGCAAATTTTCATTCTTCGCGAATGCTCGACTCGTGCGATTACATTGCAGGCCTGTGGATGCATGGCCAAAATGCATACTGATGCACGAATGGCATTATCGATGATGGAACATGATGACAGCATAATGCATGTGCATTACTCGTGATATTTCGTAAGGTCAATATATGCGTATTTAATTTTTAATTACGATACATAACGATGCCTCAAAAGTCAGCGATCGTCACATGCTTGAATTTCTGATAATAATAATAAAACATTTACGCTAGCAAAGGGGACAAAGTCCTGAGAGTGCGGTATCCCCGCAAAGCAGGCTAGTGAAAACACCAGGGGCTACTCCCTCTGCTATAGCGCGCCCACAAAGGGGCTCAGCCCACTTTTCAGCAGGGTGACATCTAGAGAAAAAGCTAAGTGCTAGGCAGAAAAACTCTACTGTAGAGGATGGAGAAGCAGCCATGTCCGGGTGAGTGGAGGGGTGGCTGAATCTGAGCGGTGGGGAGGGAAGTCGAAGAATTAAGGGGGTATTTGGAGACGTTGAGGAAGGAGGGTCAGGGTGGGTTCTGATCGAAATGACGATATGTTCTCATCTTCACCATTATTCAAGAGTTCAAGTTATGATATAATATATAATATGATATATATATATATATTAATATATTAATATAATATATTAATATATATATAATAATATATAAATATATATATATTCTCATCTTCACCATTATTCAAGAGTTCAAGTTATGATATAATATATAATATGCAATATATAATTACATTGTAATTATATATTATATCATATAATTATATATATATATTATATCATATAATTATAAATATTATATAATAATATAATAATATATATATATATATGATATGTCCATGTATATTATATTATATTATATATATACTATAATATATATATTATATGATATATATATATATCTCTGTCTCTCACGTGATGGAACACGTCGACAGACAGTCTGTCGCAGACGTGGACACAATATGGAATATGCTGTTTCATAAATGCATTTATGAATTCGTAAATGCATTTATGATTTCTTTGGGTCAAAAATCATAAATGCATTAAGGAATTCATAAATGCATTTATGAATGCCCCGAGCGGATACACGATCAGAAAAATCGGTAGAATCGTCCGATGGTAAAATCCGCCCATCTGTTCCGCGTAATTTTTGTGATGACACTATTTCGTAAATGCATTTAAGGTTTGACCCATGAACTTCTCATTATAGAAAAATATTTTTCAAAAAACTGAGTGCAAACCGCAATACCCCCCCCCCACTTGGGACTTGGTCGGGTTCGAAAAGTGGGGGGTGGGGGGGACTTGGGACTTGTCGGCGCCTAGATAGGTGGGGGTGGGGGACTTGGGACTCGTCGACGCGGAGAAAGTGGGGGGCGGGGGACTTGGGACTTGTGGACTCCGGGAAGGGTGGGGGGTGGGGGGGACTTGGGACTTGGCTGTGTCGGCGTGACGATCGTGTCAACACACGACCACACGACCGTGAGTGTGACACAGAGTCACGGCTCACGGGGAAGCCGATTTCCCCCCCACTGTATGGGGGCCTGCTTCTCCTAGTATCACCCCTTGCTGCGTGTGTCACTGGTCGTGTGTCACCGTATGACACTCACCTGCTAGAAAGCTCACTCCCGTAATCCTTCTATCAGTTTTGTTATCACCGGTTTCCCCAGCACTGCTTTCCGAGTCCCTGTTGCAGTGAAATTGTTATATATCTTCACAAATATATATACCCATTTTCACCTGTTCTATCAGGTTATCGGTCCCACTTCACGTGAGTGGTGATTCCGGTTGGTTCGGCTCGCTTCGGTTCGTCCGATTCTACAAACCGTCAACACCGTTTTTTTTTACCGTCAACATCGCAGCATAACTGCGAACCGTATCAGCGGCAATTTTTCCGTCTCCGTTCCCTTTGCCGCTTCCGTTAACCGTGGTTTACCCTACCGACTGTGACTGGGAATCCACGCACCGTTTCCGTCAGCTGTTGACATCGCAGCTATCGCGGCTTGATCTGCACCGTAAAAAGCGGCGAGTCCCTTTCCGTCTCCGTTCTTTTTGCCGCTTCCGTCTTTCGTGGTTGCCTACCGACTGTGACTGGTATCCCGCGCACCGTCTCCGTCAGCTTTCGTGCATTTTGGTGCACTCCGCCATTTTTTTTATAGGAATCCTTCTACACTCTGGCCAGCAGCGCTTCTGCTGCCGGGGGACCGCTTTACCGTACGGCATTTTTGACGTCACCACCGTTTTCCTCGTCAAAAACTGCCCCAATTTGACCTTTAGATCGTTCCATTCGCTTGATTTTCGAGAAGATACCTTTTCGCTTGGGAACCCTATCTTGGGGTTGTGCTAGGAGGCAAGCACAAGAGCAAGAAAAACGGCTAAGTATAAAACGCAAGAGTACTCAGTACGGAGTACAGTAGGACCGATCAGAATGATGTTGATGTGAGGTGCCTAGCCTGTTGTACGGAGTACTCAGTACAGTTGAGTTATGGAAAGAGTTCCTGAATGTATAAGAACTCTAAGTGTAACCCGTTTCGGGGATGAGAACTGAACTGAGAATTGTAACATAAAAAGTAAAGAGCCGTAACTGCTGTATATTGTGTATTGAAAGCATGCACTTGAAAGCAAAAGCATAACTAGAAGGATTTACGAAACCGAAGTCCGATAGTTGACCAATCGTAACCATACCTCGTGCGGTCGTTTAATAAGTGTAGATAGAATAAGTCCGAAACCGTAAAGAAGAGAAAAGCAAGAGTGGAGACTCCTACAAAATGGTAATTAGTCCGTGTTTTCACGTTGCTTCCCTGTTTTTTTTGCGCGAATTCTGATCAAAACCACCTTGCCTCGCGTGATTGTCTAGCGTAGACCCTTTCTACGAAATCGAGAATGGCTGTTCTTGTGCTTGCGTTGCGCGGCGGTGTGTGGGTTTGAGGGTTCCAGGTCTCTTGGAACCGCGTTGGCGTAGAGGAATCTAGCCCAACGAAGATCTTTTGAGGTGCGCGCGTTGCCTTTGTCTTAGCACGCATATCACGCACTCGCGGCCTAGTGCCGTAATTTGGACTCGCAGGTGCGGCCGAAACCAAATCGTCTCAGTTTTCAGGCAATTCCGACCCTCTGCGGCGGAAGCGCTGCGCAATTTTTTTAAATTTTGCGTAGCTTTTGCTTGAATTCGGAGTCGGTTCGGGATCTCGCGTGCCTTTAGTTTGGCCCTCTAGTCCCCCCTATTCGGGAATCGCCGCGCTTCGGCCGGTGTGACAGCTTGTGCTCGCGCACAAGTAGCGAATTCCTGGGAGCGGGTGCTAGTTGCCACGCCACACGTTTTTCAATTAGTTAATTTGCGAGCGTACCACGCGTGATGTTCCCAATGGAGCTTTAGTTTTCTAGTTTCCTCTCTTCCGGGAATCTCCGCGCTTCGGCCGGTGTGACTACTTGTGCTCGGGCGCAAGTGGCAGGGTAGAAGTCTTCCAAAATTCTTTACGGCCCGTAAACTATATTTCCGCTGGCCCGCTTTCGGCAAAAACGGTCAAGGAAGAACAATGCCCGCCGCAGGCGCGAAATTTCGAAATTAAGTATGGGGGTTTGATAAAAAGTAGCATAAAATGCCTATATTTTTGGCCGAAGTTTGGCCGGCTCATACTTTTGTGCGGCCCGGGGGCGAAAGCCCCTTCGGCCCGGTTTCGGCCCGGAGCGAGCTTCTGCGGCCCCGGGCCGGCCCGCCACGGTAAGACTTCTACCCTGGCAAGTGGTGAATTTCTGGATCGGCGGGTGCTAGTCACCGCGTGTGTCGTGTAGCACTTTCGACTTCAGCTGGTTAGATCGCACGCATAGCACGCATACAATGTCAATGTACTCGGATGGAGAAGATTTCCACGGTCGGTCGGGTCGTCGTGGGGGGGGTCGGGCCGGCGCCGCCCCCGGCTCAGCCGTGGGGTCCGGTCAGTCGGGATCTCGCGCTGCGGGTCTGTCGGTCGGCCCGGGCTCTTCGGAGTTCAGGGGCGCGGCTGGCGGATCGGACAGCCGGGATTGGCGCTCCCGTAAAAGGGGGGGGGAGTGCGGCGTGCACTCGCACGCCAATACGGCGGTGAAGCCCTCGAGGTTACACCGGCGCGCACGCCCCTGAGGGCCCCTCCGGGGTTGTCTGGTGGGCCCCCCAAGGCCTCACCACCGAGAACCCCCTCACCAGCGAGAGTCAGTGGGGCTGAGCCAGTGTCCGAGCTCGCATTGAGCTCGGCGCTACGGCAGCCGGCGCGCCGGAAGCGTGCGTCGCCCGAAGCTCCGGCGCCGGCGGCGAGCGCCAGCTCCGAGTCGGACTCGGACCGCTCTGCTAAGGGATTGAACCCCTCGGCAGCTCCCTTCTCCCCCGCTCCCTACGTCCAGCAGGAGTGCGGGCAGTAGGTTCGTCCATCAGGAACCGACGTCGGGACCGGCAGCGTCCTCCCTCTCTCCCCTCGTGGGGGGCGAGCAAGGGAATCTCATCAGCGCCCCAGGGCGCTTTGAGATTTACCGAGCCGGTGACTGGAGCCCCCCTGCAGAAGGGGAGTCTGACGATGTCTGGCGCTCAGAGCGGCTGGACGTCGTCCAGTCACGGGAGCACGAGTCTCGCATCCGGCCCAATCCGGCTTGGCGAGGGGAGCGACGTCAATCCATGCTCGCATTGGCCCTCCGTCAATGCAGCACTTGGGCGCTGGACTCAGCACAACGACGTGCAAGAGTCTCCCTGCCAGCTCGTCAGCGCGCAACCGCGCGGCTTGCGTGGGTCGCGTGGAAGGCCGGAACGGACCGGTCAGCGCATCAGCGCGAGCTCCAGCGCCTGGCATTCCAAGCGTGGAATGACGTCACCCAGCAGGTCGCCCAACTTCAGGGCCTGTTTGTCAGAGGCAGTCGACGCCGAGTCGAGTCCGCTTTCGCGGCATGGCGCCAGCGTGTCGTCCAGACACAGGGTCTGTGGCGCAGGGGCAGACGTCAAGCTGGGGCCGTCTTCATGGCATGGCACCAGCAGACGACGCTCGCCAAGGAAAGGAGCACCTGGTGGGTTGGAGCCCGAAGACACCGGATGACTCAGATGGTCAAAAGGTGTCTCCGCGAGTGGCGCCGACTCCCCAGGACGACCCCAGTCAGCTCGGACTCGTCCCAGGGAACGAGTGCCCGCCGTCCAGTAAGGAAAGCGGGAACCTCATCCGATGTCAGCTCTTGCTCGGATTCCGACCAGGAGTCTTTGTGGCAAGACATCCGTCGAGGCCTAAAGCGCCTGGGGAAAGACCACCCGCTGTCAGGGGTAATGTGGTTCCAGCTTAAGGACCATGGGCTCTCCGAGGACGGCGCTTATCGCCTGGAGATCCACCAGCAGGCAGTCTCCGAGTCCAAGAGGTTGATGCAGCAAAAGCGCGAGGACCCCCACAACTCCCTCGGGAGGTGTAGGTTCTCTGCCTTTGCCATCAACGTCAGCAGACCAGGGGAGATAGTACGCCGAGGAGTGGACCTCCGGGAGGTAAGGAGAGCAGTCGTCGCGGCCGTCAGAATGAGCGGCCGCACCCGGAAGTCACACAGGGGTCTTAGGAAGTCAGGTACAGCACCTCCGAGTTCCGCAGCTCCCGGTGGGAACTGGTCAAACCGGTTTGCTCCTCTCTCGTCCTCATCGGAGGAAGAGCATCCCGCGGAACTTCCGAGGTCCAGGACTCGGGCGCCTAAGCCGGACGGCCCCAGTCGCCCGGCGCCTCGCACTCGGAAGCCCAGTCGAGCACCCTCGGCCCCGCACCCCGGTCCGACTTCCTCAGGGGACACGTCGTCGTCCCCGGAGTCCACCTGGAGCAGGAACAGTCAGGATCTGCAAGAGCTGAAGGAAGCCTGGCAGAAGGAGTCTCAAGCTCGGGAGGCAGCTGCCGAGGCTCGCCTGGAACAGCTGTCTCGGCAACTCCAAGAGAGTCAAAGAGCTGCCGAGGAGCGCAGGATCTCCGATCAGCGCGCTGCCGAGGAACGCAGGGCCTCCGAGCAACGCGCTGTCGAAGAGCGCTGGGCTGCAGACCGGCTGGCCGCAGAAGCCCGGGAGACTGCCAGGCAGTTGGCTGTCGACGAGAGCGTCGCTCAGCAGGTAGCTGCTGATGAGCGGCGACGGAGCAGCAGCTGAGGCCCAGCTAGAGGAGAGGCTGCAGGCGGTCATAAAGTCACAAGTCCAAAGGCTCGCCCTGGTTCAGGCTTCGCCCTCGGGGCCCGTGGAGTCAGACGCTCGAGGGCCCTCAGCGGCAGCGTCGAGTCCGGTTCAGGAGACGCCCATCTCCCGAGAGGGACATGAGCTGGTAGAGCCGACTTCCGTCGTCACCTGTGACGTCGAGAACCGGGGCGTTCAAAGCCCTCCGGAGGAGTCACGCGCGGGCGTGGCATCGCTTCCGCCGCACTCATGGGACTTTGTTTCCCTCCCAGTGAGAGTCTGCGCCGCCCTCTGGAAACACGTGGTCGAGCATGGCAAACCGGGGATCGAAGCCCAGCACCTGTTTTACGACGCCGCCCGTAGGTATCGTTCCCTTGGTCAGGTCGCTGGGTGCGTGCACACTACCAGTCAGATCAGGCAATGCCTGAAGGCAAGGGTCTCGGACGAGGACAGAGTCCTCGGGTCTCAGGTGATTTACAGCATCACGGAGGCCGTGGCGCCCGTCGCAGAGATCTGCGCTCGCTGCGGGTGCGGGCACGAGGAGAGTCCGGTGCATATGTGGACATGTCATGTGGGCACTAGGAAAAGTGTAGTGGCACTCCTGAAGAAGGTGTACCTGCCGGTGTGTGGGTTTTGCGCCGCGGACGTGTGGCCCGGTGCTTTCGACGACTTCCCGGTTGTGTCACCGCCTCCGCTTGCTGCGGCGGCAGACACACCAAAAGACGGGGGGGGGATGGTCCCTCAACCTGAGCACTCCGAGCCAAACGAGCTTCCGGAGGTGCCCGGTGTCAGCAGTCATGGAGGTCCCGGAGGCTCGGGGGGCGGTGACCCTGGAGGACCAGGAGATCCGGGGGGTCCGGGCGAGGATCCTGGCGGCGATGGGCCGGGTGAGGACGGGGATGGCGACAGCCAGTTCACCTTCTCGTCCTCTCGTTACAGGGAGTCCCGATGCCATTACAGTCGTAAGGACGAGCAGCACGCTCTTAAGGAGGCCCTCAGAGCCATGGAGAAGACGGTGGACAGATACCACACAGAGGTGGCTACTATCCAAATTATTGGTCCTCCCACAAGGACCACATTGTAATGGTTATATTGACCATTGTTTTACCCTTTAAAGCACGTTTGAGGTTTTTCACATCATATTTATGAGTTAAATGAATATTATTTTGCATGGGTTTGTCACCGGAGTGAGCTTGGGATGGTGTGTTGTAGGTGTGCTTTGGGGAGGTGATTTCACACAAGTCAACGAAAAAAGCTTGGTCCTCCCACAAGGACCAAGGTCTTCGCGTGATATGGGGGGTGGGGGGTGGGCTCTAGGGGTGGCCCATGGTCCCAAACTTCGAAAGCATGACCAAATAAAGAAACCTAGTAGGATAGTGCACGATATACTCGTTGTTACACCTCACTTTCATCGTGGCGTATGCTCACCCCCCAGCATAATCCGATTTTCGTGAATTTTGCACTTTGAAAAATGTCGGTTATTCAAGTTGGCGAGTGTGCACTGCTCACAAAATACCATGTATGGATGATGTTAAGCTTTCATAAATTCCCTATGTGCACATATATGAAGTTTTGGTGCGTCATGTGGACCATAGACATGATGTATGCCTTCAAGCGAGCATCATGCATGATGGGTCAGGTCGCCTTATTATCTTAGACCTTCCGATGATAAATGTTTTTTCCACGTGTACGGTTGAAATATAGCATCGGAGAGAGTATATATACGCATTCCAACCGGGCCTACGACCCAAATATGATTGGAACACGTGTATGGGTTGAATATTATCACATGCCACCAAGCTTAGCCTCGATATACTATTGGTAAAAAATTATTGAAGATATGGTATCGGTTTGCTACATTTTGAATATTTTTAAAAAAGCAAATTCAAAATTCCGTCAGTGACATTCACAAATGCAATTCGTGTGGATACATTGAGCGGATCTAGGGCAAGCCAGCCATCATACTACTTAGTATAGGTCCCATAGAGACTATCTTTCATTGGACACGCCTCCCATATCGGTCGGGATGCCCAATTAAATTCTCTGAAAACAGGTCCTTGTGGGAGGACCACATCCAAATGTGGTCCTCCCACAAGGACTGCGGGATAGTAGCCAAGAAAGGGAAAGACGAATTCGGTAACGAGGTTTTGTACCCAGCTGGTCACAGAGGCAAGCCTTGACTGGCATCTATTTGCCTCTTTTGCTCCAAACGCTTCAATGGAACCTGTGTGAACGAATTTGTTCGCACGTTGCACAGGTCAAGGGTTCGGGTATTTCGAAGTGTGGTGGGGCATCGAAAACCGGGGAGGATACAACTGAGACATTCGCCGAGCGGAAACGCTTGTTCATTGCGGCTCGTGAACGTTGCGCCTCTTTTCTACGTGAGAAAAGGAATGAGAAAGAATCCAAACGTGAACGAGAACTTCTCCACCACGCTACCTCTGGAAGCGACGTCATTCCAAGTCGGCCGCACCGCGGGCGGCAGACCTCTATCACAACCGGCCTAGCCAACACGAAGCAGAAGACTGCGGAAGACGCTCTTGGCTTGGCTATATACCTCACCGACATTCCTTTCCACGCACTGGACAACGATGCATGGAAGGAGGCTTTCAACAAGATCGCGTTGTGTGGAACCTCTTTCACTACACCTTCCTTCAGAGCTCTGGGCGGTGATACTTGGGCGATGACCTGCTGACTTATGCATACTGGAATATCCAAGTTCACAGATAATAGTGTGTGCTGTGAAACTGATATAGATAAACTCTCATAAGAAATAAACCCTAAGCTAGATATACCCGGAACGGTCACGGAGTCAGGATTCACGGCCATGAATCTGAAATTCCCGGCCGTGAATTCCGAGGAGCGGTCTCGAGTCTAGCTACATGTGACACTCGGTGTGTCACAGCACGGGCTTACGGATCAGTCACGGTCCAGTGTTGGCTACCTAGGAATCTGTCATAGGGGCCTGCACCGGGACTCCCGGTCAGGGCTGCCTATACAGATTTCAGCACACCACCCCAGCACTGTGGGTGGTGACTGACAGGTAAGTCAGATAAGTCAAGATAAGTTAGGGTAGGAGCTAGGGTGACAAACCTAACTGCTAATTCAACTGCGCAATTCTGATACACAAATTGAAACCCTCTAGCCGGCACAAGTGCAGAAACATACAGGCATATAGGGACTCCCGGTCAGGGCTGCCTATACAGATTTCAGCAATGCATAATAATTGTATATATGCAATAGTTGCACCGCTTTGTTAGGTGCTAGCACAATATTTTCACCTGTTGACTTATGCATAATTGTATATATGCAATAGTTGCACCGCTCTGTTAGGTGCTAGCACAATATATTCACTTCCCGACTTATGCATGATTGTATACTGTATATGCAATAGTTGCACCGCTCTGTTAGGTGCTAGCACAATATTTTCACCAGCTGACTTATGCATAATTGTATATATGTAATAGTTGCACCGCTCTGTTAGGTGCTAGCACAATATTTTCACCTGCGGACTTATTCATAAGTGTATATATGTAATAGTTCTGCAATATTGACACTGAATATGTAATACTTATGCAAGAGTGACACTTAACTTAAAATCTTAAATGCTTATCTTGTTATCTGTAATTCTGCATATTGCTGAGGGAGGCGGTGAGGCGGGGACCTGAGGGTTAGCGGGGACTGCGGGGTCTATAACACACGCGCTACTTATCCATTGTTCCACTCGTCCATTATTTTTTGTGGCATGTGCTGTATATTGTAAAGGACGTCGATGCCGACATTTTGAGATGTAGAACGTAGGCATGCGGTTAAGTTTTGGATTGATATGACCAAATTTAGGGTTTGGCACACGTCGCGCGAAAGCCATAGTGCAATACGCATTACGCGTAAATACGTTTAGGTCCCAAATGCGTAATTTACGGGTAAATTACGGTAGTGGGGGAAGCGTTTTATCAAACATAGGTTAACAAGAGGCAACGACTTGTTCCTGGCGTAAGCTAGCTCTAGCCGAGACCTTGGGCGACGAAGAGAGTCATCGATATCGCTATCGCTCGGACGATCGGTGCCCTCCCCGTCCGCGCCATGCAGGTGGACAGGGCGCAAGCCTGTCTGACATGGCCGCACTTTCACAATTTGACTACCTTGAAGATACTTGAGAAGATCAAAACTTGAATACTCGTGCGGCGGTAATGCGGTATCTGTGTCACGTCTCACGTCGACGTGTAAAGTATGGGAATGACAGCAGCCATCGCGATCGAGACATATTCGATATTCCCCCAGATTTTTCACCAATCCCGCCCCATATTTTTATTCTATTTTTTACATCTTCTAATCAAATCTTGACTTATTTTGAAGAACGCACCCAAATTTTGATCAAATTTTGAAAAATCCTGGCCAGTGCCAAACCGTTTGCGATCGCGGCCGCGACAAATTTTTCTCGTCGAAGCATCCGAGAATCGGGCAGCAGCAGCGCCCTACACTTTTTACGCATTTTCCAATTGCGCCTTACTTCGTTCCAGCAATGGCGTCTAGCCGACGAAGCCCTCGGCCAGTGGGGGAGGCCCTCCGCTCCGCGCGTGCCGCAGCGTTGCATCTGGTTCACCTGCTGGTTCCGCACATTCCGGCTCTAGGGCCCCTACTCATCAGGGGGGTCCTCGGACGCCGAGTACCGATCCCGATCCGGTGGTGCGCATGTTTGCGCTCATCAGCAAGCCCACCTTCATTTCGCTGGCTGCTACCTCCGCTGATTTTCATCGCGATGCCTCGGTGTGTGAGTCCACCCCGGTCCGTGCCTCGCAGCAGCACGAGTACAGCGAGCGCCTCGATTACGCTTTTACTTACGGTGAGGAGCTCATGAAGGTGCTCCGCTCCCATGGTTTTAACTCCTATGCTGTTATGGCATTTGGAATTTCTACGGCATGGTCGGCTAGACCGTTGCTTGAGGTGCATATGAAGACATACGTGTTCGTGCTTGCAACCAAGTTCTGTTTGGCATCGTTAGGCACATTTTGAGCTATCGAGTGCCTTGATAGGGGGTGTCTAAGGGGTCCAAATTGGCGTTTGTGGGGGGTAAATCGATCGATTTAAATGTCGTTTAAGCGTGAGATAACTGCACGTGGGAGTTAAGCCGCAGAAGGGCTACACGTTTGACGGTCCCGACGCCGAGACCGACTTCGCCATCCTTCTTGGGAACCTTCGTCACGTTCTCTCCCCGATTTCCCACTAGCTACGAGTACGACAAGCTCTTCGACCTCGAGCACGAGTATCTGGAATACCACTGGTCCCTGAACGAGCTGATTTTCAGCATTCTCAAGGGAGTCCTCCAAGGCACGGCGCTTGCCCTTTACCAGGAGTCCGCCCGCGTGCACCCCCGCGATGGGCGTTGCGCTTTGCAGCGCCTTCGTTTCCACGTCGAGACCACCACCGACCCCGACACGTTTCGCTTCTTGACGAAGTTGCGGGCAACTACGATTGACGAGACTGCCGACCCCGCCCCGCAGCTTACGGTTTTCCGGGTCCTGGGCGACAAGCATCAACGACTCCATCCCGGCTACGACGACGTTGGACGTGTACAAGATCTTCAGCACGTCCTCAGCCGGTCGGCGGCGACCTCCCCACATGTATCCCCACTGTATCTGGTGGTGCTACGTGAGCTCGCCGTTGGCCAAAGGTTCACTTTCTCCACCCTTGCTCTCCGCATCGCCGCCGTGTGGCAGAGCGAAGGGCACCTCTCCCGCCTCGCCCCTTCATCATATCCGAGCACTGATGGTGGCGGGGTACGGACGGGCGGGTACACAATTCCCAGGATTACTTTTCGAATCGCCTATATTTCTTTCTCGGATTTCGCAACGTCGCCCCTATATTTCGCATAAATTTCTCGAGAAATTCGCACGAAATCTTCCCATATACCCTTATAAGCCTAAAATTTCGCAAGCTCCGTGAGCCTTAATGTCCGAATTCTAGAAGGTGAGAGAGTATTCTATGTTGGAGACGATAGGAGAAGTCGGTAAGTCGCGGTCATATGGTATGTCGCGGTGATATGAGAAGTCGCGGTGATATCTTATAATGTATGACAAATGGGATGTCGTGGTGACGATGAGATGAAGCGGAGAAACAACACCCTATGGTGATAACTGATAAGTTATCGGCATGATGTAAACTTATCAGCAGGATGATAACCTAAGAGCATGATGGTAACTAGGTGCAACAATCCAACATACCACAGCTTGGCCTCCGATCGCTCGTTTTCGTCGTCATCGCTCTCAACGAGCGAGAACTCGGACGATGAGGCATATCGACATGCAATCAAACCGGCTGCGTCAACGCAGCGTGGGGACTTGTTGAGAATGCCGACTGATAGTAATGGCGATGATTGTGCCACTCCAAAATTTAACGAGACCTGACCGCGGATGTCTGCTGAGAGAAAGAGCCGCCGTGAAACCTTGAATCCCTTAACGTTGAACTAACACTGTCTTCTAAAGGTTAAGGTAAAACAGAAAATTGAAATTCAAAATCTGCGCGGCGTTATCAGCTTCTCACGCACGCTAAGGGCGCCCGCGACGGTAAATTCGAGAATTTCGGCATATTTACCGGGGAGGGGTGAAATTTCGCCAAAAGGGCCCCAAATTTCGCGAAATTTTTCGATTTCGCCGGGGTACCTATATTTCGCAAAAAAAAATCGCGAAATCCTGGGAAGCCCCTACGGGCGGGTCTGGTGGTGCTGCGTTCCAGTCTATGCAGGCGCGCAGCAACATCGTCAAGCCCGTCGGCGATTGGAAGCAGCCCCAGCGCCACGGCCGCTACTTGGTGTGGGAAGGGGTTGGACACCCGTGTGTCACGCGCTTCCGCCTTTGGGGCGTCACTGATGGGCACCTCACCACAAAGGGGGTGTGCCCTTTTTCGTGCACCGCATCATTCGTGCCCGGTCACGCACCGCCTGACGCGCCGGCGGCACCGGCGCGCCCTACGATTGCTACATGGACCCAGCCCACTGGTGGTGTACTGGCTGCGGCTACCCCGGCTGCCCCGGTGAGCCAAGGCTCGCCCTCACTGCAGTTTGCTGCCGTTGATGATGGCGACCCGGTTTCGTTTACCTTCCGCCCCTTTGTCGATTGTACCGAGCCGAATGTCTATTACCCAACGTTAGGTTGGGTTAACCCAACTTAAGAAGCTAACCTCTGAGGCGATTATCTTGTTGAAAACCGACATTCTAGTACCACAGCGATGCTAGACGATGATCCACTATGTCCCTTTTGTATTGTTGATATGTGTGTTGCTTGACTAGTCGAAGAATATGGGGTGTAATTGACCGGTTTCGTTAGGTTATGTGCTTGATTTCCCGAATTTGTGGTTAAGTTGGGTTAACCCAACTTAGCTTTAAGAGCACGTAGGGGCTTCCTCGAAGCTCCTGTGAAATTTTGGGGACCTGATTCGGCACGTTCTCGAGTTGCTCTTTCGCTAATGTCGTGTCAAAAATTTGATTCGAGGTCATCTTGACCCTCAAAATATGCGTTGAAGTAGCATGGGTATCAAACCCCCCAAAAATCCTTGAAAATACCACACAAATTTGCACCCCCTCGCACACTCCCCCATTTTCTCACCGATGAATTGGATTTGCCTAATCATGCATATACGTGTGCGAAAGAGGACATTTTCGCCGTCATTTTGAGCTAATAAAATATAGCATCCGGTACCTACAACTCTCGATAGCGCCATCGGAATTAAGTTGGGTTTACATTACTTAAACCCCTTTTAAGTTGGGTTCCCCCAACTTTGGGTAATAGACACGAAGCCCATGCCCGACACCTCCATGGCCGGCGGTGACACCGATTGGCCGGCTCTCCGCACGGTTCCGTGGGTCCCGCCTATCCAGGGATCGACCACAGCCTGCCGGTCAGCTGCAAAGCAAGATTAGCTTCAGAAGAGATGCACTTCAGCGATGACCCTTCTCCATGCCCGCATGGCGTGTGATGATTCTCGAGGGAACTGAATTTGTGGTTAGAACTTAGCAGTAGCAGTTACATTCGGTTTGGGGTTGGCACATGCCGTATTAGCCGAGCCGGTATGGCTCCTAGCTCCTGCAATGTTTCTGCATGTTTGCCTGGTGACACCTCATCCCCACGACGGGGTGAGGTGGTGTCACGGGGAACCCAATCCCCGCTGTAAGGGGGGGGGACAGTGGGTCACTTGTCTTTCACCCCTCGACCCGAGCTGTCACCAGTCCGTTGTCACTGCTCACGCGACATAAAACACTCAACTTAGCATTTTATATCATCTTAGTAGTATCCGTGAACGTCCGCCCCTGCGTTTCTGTCGCACAGTTAGAGCCCGATATATATATCCTACACACACTGAACGGCATGAGATCGGCCAACAAAAGCCAGCCCACCATCATCCCAGTGGATGTGAAAAGCAAATCAAGATCAGGGCGGGGCCGTGACAAGATACCACAAACGCATACATATTCCCAACCCAAATGCAAAGCAGCATGGAAAGATGATACGATGTGACCGATCGTCGCCAAACAATTGTTGGTCTCTGGGTTACGGAGTAAGCGGACCCTGCTGGCATGCCCCCCAGTGGCTCCCGGTCGATGGATGGGACCTGTTGGTCCATGGTTATGTCATGAATGCAGTCACACCACACAGCATGGACACCCCATGTCAAAAAGGAAACATGCGGGCACCTAAGTGCTCCCCACAAAATTCAAGGGAGAACACAGAAGTTGTACATCACCACCTTCTGCCTCTCCTCGCAGCACGACAGACGAATCTACCGAGCTCTCCAAGAGGCAGTGCCCGCCAGAATGGCACCACAGGGATGACCGCCTCCCAAAACCCACTTCCACCCGGCGGTCGTCCCCGTTCATAGCGATCCGTCAGTACTTCATATCAAGGTCAAAGAACGCAAGTCCCCCGGCATGTGTAATAACCATGAGCACTGTACACGGAGAGGGAGCTAGCGTCAGACGAATCCAAGACACTCCCAAAAAGCGAGCCGTAGACGAATCCCCGACGCACTCAAAGAGGCAGTACCCATCAGAAGGGTACCACAGGGACAGCCACATCCCATCATCCAAATCATTCCAGTGGCCGTCCCCGTTCACAACGAGATGCCAGTACCCCATAAAGTGGGTATCGATCACCAGTCCCCCGGCAGGTGAAAAAGCCCCAAGGCACTGGACAAAAATAGAGCCAGCCGCAGACGAATCCCCGACGCCCTCAAAGAGGCAGTACCCGCCAGAAGGGTACCACAGGGACAGCCACATCCCATCATCCAAATCATTCCAGTGGCCGTCCCCGTTCACAGCGATCCGCCAGTACCCCATAACGTGGCCGCCACAACCAGTCCCCCGGCAGGTGAAAAAGCCCCAAGGCACTGGACATAAATAGAGCCAGCCGCAGACGAATCCCCGACGCCCTCAAAGAGGCAGTACCCGTCAGAAGGGTACCACAGGGACAGCCACATCCCATCATCCAAATCATTCCAGTGGCCGTCCCCGTTTACAACGAGATGTCAGCACCCCATAACGTGGCTGCCAACCACCAGTCCCCCGGCAGGTGAAAAAGCCTCAAGGCACTGGACATAAATAGAGCCAGCCGCAGACGAATCCCCGACGCCCTCAAAGAGGCAGTACCCGTCAGAAGGGTACCACATATCACACACACACACACACACATA
>LGRX02006351.1:67010-78300 GCA_001247695.2 Cymbomonas tetramitiformis
CCCATACAGTAATACCTCACCTTTAAGAGAATCGACGATAAAGAACCAGCCAGCGTTTGGGGGGGGGTCGCGTTTTTTACGATGACCCTGAGCCTTTTCAAATCGTTAAGAGAATGGGTCCAAATAAGAGAACGGGAGCTGGCTAGATGGGAACGTAGTTTTTGGTTGATAATAAGGATAAGGAAACGACGCTGGCTGGAATAATTTCGGAAGCTGATTTTTAGGAAATCGATGGTAATTGTAACTAGAATATTACAGAATGCAGGGTGAAAATAACCATATTTTTCACTATGTCACTACAAATTCATACCAATACTACAACCATATTTGTTTGCGCCCTAAGCTTCTGCCTAGTACTGGGATCCATATTGGGAGTCAGGAAATTTCTTCAGAATTTAACAGAATACGCTGGCTGGCTGCCCGTTCCGTGACATCGCATTTCCAGCGTGATTTAGCCCTACAATTTGTATGGTCGCAAATAAGGAACAAACCTGGCTATCGCTGACCTTATTGGATCGCGCTTCGTTAAGCGCCGCTGGCGTGTTGGGGGGCGGGGGGGGGTTCACTTTTTTCCGATGAGGCTGGCTGACCGCATATCCCTGTTCTCTTAAATATGCAGTATTACTGTACTGCCCATGACCTATCGGTCTACAAAACTAAGGTATACGGCTAGTGAGATCTGAATAATCGTGTGAAAATGACAGAATGAATCTAGGTCTGATATAATGACCATTTATACAGCATTTCAATGATCCCTATGATGTCACCCTCGCCTGAACCCTCAACCCTTGCGTGTTGAACTCTCAACGACTCAGAACCGATACGCTCCGATCGATCTGAACTGTATGTGTATTATAATTATTGTAATCATTGCACTCGAGAGCTTTGACGTCGATACACGAGCACGAGCCCGATCACGATCGATCCTGACCAAAATACTGAGTTCTGACCAGGCAGCCCTGACCAAGGGGAATAAACTAGTTTATTCCCCTTGGCCCTAACAGGCAGGCCCCTGAGTCAGAGGGTTGATGGAAACAGTGATTCCGCAGTACAGTAATACCTCACCTTTAAGGAAACGCTGAGTTAAGGAACCAGCCACTTTTCGGGGGGAGGGGGGGTCGAAAAAATACGGAAAAGGCTGGTGGAAAAAACATTAAGAGAATGTGCAGCGTTGACACTTGCACAGGAATCTGCCCCTCCGCATACTGCAGGGGGGGGTCCCGCACATTGCTGCGGGCTTGGTGCCTCCGCCGGAGGCAGGTTCCATTTCACACCCCGGAGGGAGGCGCGCTCTTCCGGTGAGAGGTCGGCACTCGGACCGAAGGCGCGCAGAATCTGCCGCGCACCCATGGCCACGTCTGCAAAGTTGAGAACCGCGCGCGCACGTGCCTCCGCCGGTTCCAGCGCCTGAAAGTCCTGCAACGTGGCGTCATATTTTACGTGCCGCTCGTGAACCAATAGCGGTGGCCTTAATCCCCTTGCATTCCGGAAGTCAAAGCACTCGCCGCACATCACGTTCCCCACTTGCGTCAGATCCGTACCCTCGTGAAGGGGGTGTATGCAAGCCTTACAGGCGTGCACCCTTGGGAGGATATCGTACCCGCCCTTGAACTGGATGGCATCCCCGCATGCTATGCACACCATTCGTATTGGCATGCCGTACATCTCCGTGAACCCGTGTGGGGCGATGTGCACAGCGTTGTCCAGGTCGATGACACCCTTCTCCTGGTACGAGAACGCATTGTAGACGCAAAGGGACAGGGACCTCTGCGTGAATAATCCTCCGAGCCTAGGCACGGCCTGACCAGGGCACTTTCCCTGCGTGTGCGGTGTGCGTGGCCGGCCACACGGTCACCCAACCGGGCCCTCCTCCCACGCGCGCCTGCTGGAAAGGGGAGGCGGTGGGGAAGCCCTGGAAAGCCGCGGGCAGCTGCATGACACCATCCTTGTTCTCCGGCCAGTACTTCGTCTCAACCGTTTCAGGCAAGACCTCAGTGTAACCCTGCTCATCCAGGCACATCAGGGCGGAGTAGGTACGGATCCCAGGCTCACCATACACCCGTGCCAGCCCAAGCAGTTCCTCCATGGAATGCGCATGAATGAACGTCGGTGTGCTTGACCTGATCGGGGCTGTCAATGCAACGACCGAGTACAGCAGGCGCCGGCAAGAATATTGGTTTGTCCGGCGTCCTCTCCCCCAAATGGTGATAGATACAGTCTCCCCGCCGCACCATCTCCGATCGCATGTACCACCACACGATACGAAACACTCGCTGCGGGACGCCGCCATGCGCATCGGCATCCTCTCATAGGCACCTGACCTGCGCCCGGCCGTGCGGGGATAACAACGGTGGGTTTTTATACATGGCCACCGCACTCGAAATCAGTCCACCCACCACGAAGAACTGTAGTAGACTTTCCGAACTCGGATTGAGCGTCTGCTCATATTCCTGATGAACAAGTTCCTGTGTGCTAACGGCCAACTTCCTCCAGGTACGAAGCCGAACACAGAAATCCTGGAGGTCCTCCACCCACATCGTATGGAACTCCGGGGCCAGTGGAGGTTCGCCGAAAGCTTCGCGTGCAAGCTTCCAACTTCTGCCGTTCACCGTAATGTTATTGTGCAGATCTTTCCGGAGGTTGGTAATACTCGCGCCCTTTTCAACTAATTGCCGGTTACTCCCCCTAGGGAGGTTCTCGAGATGAGGTAATGCGCTCTGCGCCTTCCGAAGCGTCTCTTCCTCCATGCTGTATTCCTCAAGTAACTGCAACAACCAACACAGCTTGTCGCTGATCCAATCTGTCCATCCCACGATGAGCTTTAAGTCTGCCAACTGGGCCGTGTAGACGGCGAGCGCCGCTCCTCCTCGGAACTCTCTGATGGCATCCAACTGCACTTTATCTGCCGAACACCCCCCACTGATGTGGTAACCCAACAGCACTGCTACGTTCTCCGGATGCGCTTGGGTGTGCACAGAATGGGCGTCCGCTCCCGGGTACGTTCCTAGCCATGGCCTGCCCCGGTACTCCTGCCCCCCCTGGCCCACACAACCCCCCTGTACGGTAAGGTCGCGTATTAGAGGAGCTGTCCTCACACCGCACCGAACATGGGCATAGGTTGCAAAATCAATGCCTACATCTGTATGTCAAAAGTTGCTTACATCTAGAGGGCTGCGCCACTCCCTTACAACGAGACCCAAAGGAACAACCTGACAACGAGACCTACGCCGGACATGTGCTGCCCCACGGTGAACTTTATATGATATTTTTACGGTCATACATATTCAGTGTGCCCAACCCACATGTGCCCACGCGTGGTGTGCTCGCTTGCTGTGAACCTTATTCAGTCATTATAAATTCGAAACAATACTCTTATTCATTATAACAACATATTATTCACATGTACATATACATCCTTTATTAACATTGCTCTTGATCAATTACGGTTGGCAAGGTACGTTTTTGCCTACTTCTTCAGCTTTGCTTTACTACATTCCTGTCGATGGCACGACTTCCAATGCTTTCTCGCACAATCATGGGAACAATACACTGCTTGGTGACAGCCACCACACCGCTTCTCCCCTTGTTTACCACGAATTAGACTAAGACACTGGTGTGCTGACACCGAGGACTTCCCAAACAGATCCTGGTTTGCCTTGCGAACAGCGGCTGGTGTCAAGCACGCGGTCCAGCCGTTGGGGAGCTTCACTGGTGAATCAAAGTCGGTTGTGCCCAATGACAATGTTGACAACCCAATCTCCTGGTAACACCCCGAACGCGCAGTAATGAACGTCCTCACACCGCACCATACATTTTCAGTGTAGGTTTTAATTTTTCCGGGAGCAAATTTTGATTGTTTCCGGAACAATTAACTTTTGATTTTCCCCGTAACAACGGATTTTGGCTACGGACAAGCATATTTAGGGTTTAGTGAGAGTTTATGGGGTTCATCCAGTAGCCAGGCACCCCAAAAACCTAACACTAAACCCTAAATATGCTTTCCCGTAGTCAAAATTCATTGTTACGGGGAAAATCAAAAGTTAATTGTTCCGGAAACAATCAAAATTTGCTCCCAGAATAATATAGTTATTTTTCAGTGTGCCCAACCCAAATGCGCCCACCATCTGCCGCACCAACACAAAAATACCACATACATCCTACCGGCCACACACCCTTATTATGGTCGCGTGTCAGAGGAGCTGTCCTCACACCGCACCATATATTCAGTGTGCCCAACCCACATGCGTCCACGGTCCGCCGCACCGACCCGAAATAACCACATACATCCTACCGGCCACACCCCCTTCTAGTCGCGCGTCAGAGGAGCTGTCCTCACACCGCACCATATATATTCCGTGTGCCCTACCCACATGCGCCCACGGTCCACCGCACCAAACCGAAACAACCACATACATCCTACCGGCCACACCCCCTTCTAGTCGCGTGTCAGAGGGGCTGTCCTCACACCGTTTCAACCGAGCCACGGGTCCGGGGGCGCGCCTCGAGCCTTGAATAACAAGGACACGCGCACGCCTCTCCTAACCCACCGGCTGTAATCCACAACTACGTACCCCAAAAGAAGATGCCTTGCAGACGAGTAGCCACGGGTACAGGGGGCGCGCAGCGAGCCTTGAATCAGGCCACGCGCACGCCGCTCCCGACCCACCGGCACATCGTCGGGGAAAAGAAAAAACAACCATTCGCCATGTAACCTTACCCGCCGGTCGAAGAAATCCCCCACGGTCCACCGCACCAACCCGAAACAACCACATACATCCTACCGGCCACACAACCTTATTATGGTCGCGTGTCAGAGGAGCTGTCCTCACACCGCACCATACATATTGTGCCCTACTATACGCGCATAGCACCACATGAGAGATGGCATACGCTCATTCAACAAGACGTTCTAATATTTATTTCAAAAGTTGCTTACATCTAGGGGGCTGCGCCACGCCCTTCCCTAGCGCACTCGCTACTATCCATGCAGACTGCTTATTTCGGGCATTGGTACACTGCTTTGATGAGTTTACCGCAGACCACCACTCGCCACTATCGGTGTTCACAGTTTACTTTGTTCCACTGCTGACATGAGGTCGCGAAGCTCGGGTATTCGATGCAGAAAACTGCCCAATATACCCCTGCGTGATCATACGGGCAGCGCAACGTACGCTCAAAGTCTTGAACACATAACCGCCATATTCCCATAGCCCCGCCATATTCCTCCATTGCGACACGGCGATGGCCTTGCATTGGTGTCGGTGTGTCCGCTGCCAGTCTCTGCGCTGACACTCAGGTGAACAATACACACGCGAAAGGCACCCTCCGCATTGACGGACGCCTTTCCCAATCAGGACACGGCGACATACGGAACAAGGCTCTTGTCTCTTCGGCAGGGATCTCGGGGGAATCGGTTGACAGTATTCCGCAAAGTGAGCATGGATGTAGATAATTGTTCTCCAACACTCGTGGCCGTGTGAGTACTGGCGCGGAGAACTGGTGGATTCGCTTTGCTCGCGGTTTTGAAAAGATGAATGAAGCGTAGATACCTTCCGCTGCACGTATGCATACCACACGATTGGCATAGTCAGGTCTGAACACGCTATTCGATGAAAACGACATTATGGAATGTCATTTTTCAATTTAATTATAGATAGCTAAATAATTCCAAGGCGTACGAAAATAACGTATTTTCCGACGAGACGTGAGACGCACGTATAAACGCGGGTGTCGGTGAGGCTAATAGATACGTACGTATGAGTGCTTAAATAAATTCTCAAGCACATGCAAGCATTCAATGTGGTAAACACGATACAAAATATGATGCGGTGACTAATTTCATTTTGTACATGTGTTTTATTAATGTTCAGGACTAGTCGTTAGCACTGCGACCACAATCTACGCGGTATCTGCTCGGATACGTACGTTTGCGTGCTTATAATAAATTCACAAGCACATGCAATGCAATCAATGTGGTAAACACGATACAAAATATGATGCGGTGACTAATTTCATTTTGTACATGTGTTTTATTAATGTTCAGGACTAGTCGTTAGCACTGCGACCACAATCTACGCGGTATCTGCTCGGATACGTACGTATGAGTGCTTATAATAAATTCACAAGCACATGCAAGCATTCAATGTGGTAAACACGATACAAAATATGATGCGGTGACTAATTTCATTTTGTACATGTGTTTTATTAATGTTCAGGACTAGTCGTTAGCACTGCGACCACAATCTACGCGGTATCTGCGTTCATTCCAGGTTCAAGACAGGCATTTGGCACGGCGTGCACTATTTACTCGGCTGGTGCGTCTCCGGCAGGTGCGGGGGGATCGCTGTCTCCTGGTGCGCCTTCTCCTGCCTCTCCTTCTCCCTCTTCTCCTTCTTCAGGAGGTGCACCAGTACCGAGTGCCTCGGGTTGCCCAGAATCCGTGCCGGTTTCAGGGGGTGGACCTTCAGCGGGTTCTTCACCGTCGCCATCAATCAACTCGTTGATGTCCGCAGCGGCGATTTCTTTCGCCTTTTTTAGGTTTTCCTCCTCTATGCGTGCATCCTCTTTGAGCTTCGCCGTTTCCTCGAGTGACATGCATTCCGTATCGTCAGTCGGCTCGTCGGTAATGTTCCCAAGCCGCTGACTGGCTGCTCCCACCATGTCTTGGTCGGAGTCGAGCGCGACAGCGTTCAAGCCGCACCGGAGAGCTGCCATTGTGGCCGTCGCGACCCCACACCCTGCATCCAAGATCCAGTTGGGTAACGAATCGTTGTTTAACCGGGCGAAAGGTGCGGGTCCCATCATGTGGCAGTTGATGAGGTCCATTAGCAGGTGCTGGGGCTTCTGGTGAGCGCATACCACTCTCCCATTGTCTTTGAAGGGTTGCTTGACGACAGAATACCCCTCCAACAAATTCGCCCTCGAGCTCGCCTCCGCTTCCTTCGTCGAGAAGTCGAAGTCGCACATCCATGGTTTGCGAGTGGATTTTACCCCGGACTCCACGTCCGCCATTTGGAACCCGATGACAGCCGCTTCGAGGACATTGTACCGGATGGCTTTGTTGGCACCCACATCCTGGTTCTCCTTGCGCCACCATATGCGCTGGGCCCCACCGTTGCATTTGCTCTCCAGGATCTTCAGGAACCCGGTCTGCTGAGCAAACCCACAAAATATCAATATTGTCCAGTCCGGCGAGGTGGTGAGCGCCGCAAAGGCATCTATGAACTTGATCAGGTCGGCCTCGGATAACGCGTGCTCTGACACCTCCGTATCGAAGTCGTAAATAACGTCCAGTATCGTCCCCACGTAATGCAACTTCGGGACAGACTCGAGTTTCGTCAACTCGTCGTTGTAGATCATGTAGCCGGTTTGAACCGTCTTCCACTCGCAATCTTTCTCATCCTGTGCCTCCTTACCATCCTCCACAAGGGGGGAGGGAAGTGCCACCTATTATACCGCAAACCGCTTGTTAATATTTGAATGACCCAAAATTGCTAGCGCAATAAAACATGCAACTACATGCTAAGGAGCACGACTATTACAACAAAGAATGTTGAAAGAACGCACACCTTAACTGTATTGGGGACGTAGTTAACGGACAGCTGCCCGAGGTCTCCCTCTCCGGCCTGACACCGGGCAAGCCACGTGTTGCAGTCTGAGACGAATTGGACGATGGCCTTGGGAACCGTGAGATGACTCCCCCCTCGCCCAGTTTTACCTTGTTTCACCGCCTTGATGCATCGCTCGATGGCCTCCTGGCAAGCCCAAGTCTCACCGTATTTCTTCTCAAAAGCATCCCAATTCTCCACCCCAGATTGCGACACGATCCAGGCCTGAACGTTGCGTTGGTTCTTGAACCTCTTCAGGGTTTCGATCGCCTCTGGGATGGTGATCTCAGTGGTCAGGATTTTCTTTAGAACGCCGTTCAAGTAATCAACCTCCACGTCCGAGTGAAACCCGAGCATCGTCTGGAACAGGGGCATGCCCAACTCCTTCTTCTCGCTCTCCTTCACGATTGCCTGCTGCAAAGGCTGTGCCGGCTGACCGACACTCAACGTGTTACCGGCGCTTCGAGGAACACGCCTAGACTTGGCCTTGCTACCCGACTTCTTCTTCTTGAGGTCGACACCTACATCCTTCAACGCCTCCTCCGCCCCAGACGTCTCGGTAGTCATGTCAACGATCTCACTGTCCGGAGCCCAGATCTTGCGTTTCTTACTCGACCCCTTGGTGGGGGTCTTAGTCTGCCCCTTCAGAATACCCTCGCCGTACGCATGCATGATTTTAACAATCTGGTCCCAAGTATCCTGACGCACTGTAGCGATCGACCAATGCGTTGCGTAGTCGTTGGCGTAGGAGATGTGATTCGTTTGCAACACCTCCGCCTTAATCTGCATCTGCTGAGGCGATGTCAAATAGCTCCAGACCGGGAACTATTTGCCACTTTTAACCTCTCCCCCGAAAAGCTGCCAGTCATTCACATTGGCCCAATCCCCCTTCGACAGCCTCTCGTAGACCTGCTTCCTTGCTTCCTGCCTCCTTGGAAGCCTGGAAGTCCTGGGATCGTGCTTTTCCAACTGCTTCACCAGGCCGTCCTCCGTCCAGTCTTGGAGCTGAACGTCCCAGTCGGTGATGCCACAATGCCAATAGAGTTTGTGGAGCGGGCCCTTCGATGCCTGCATGGTTTGCCGAGAAATTACGGTCAGTCACATTCTTTTGCTTTAAGTAAGTAAGAGCTTTAAGTGACAAAGATGGATAAGTTACATTATTTTCTCAGAAATCACCTGCATGCCAACTCGCATGGATTTTATGATTTGCTGGTGCGACTTGCCCTTCACGTTCTGGTCGACGGTGTTCTGCTCGTCAGCCAAGAATCGGACCATGTCAGACTGTAGATTAAAATACAATTTGCACTCGATCTGCTGAAAAGCTTCGTTATCTGGTTGTTCAGCGTGAAGCTCCCGCCGAGCGGTGAGGCTATGTTGGTGCCCGAAGCACACGAAACGATATACGCCGTCGTACACCTTACTGGGGTCAAACTCCTCCGCGCTTGTGAGGTGCTCCCCAGAGTCCGCCCATATAACGTACACTAGGGAGGTGTTCTGAAAAGAGTGTGGGTTCCAAGCCATGCTCTCTTTCAAGTTCACGACTTGCGCACGGTCCTCATCCCTGATGCGCTCGTAGTCCTCAGCCTGTATAATGTACTGGATAGGTATGTTGAAGGTACACCCCTTGACGTCTTTGGCGTTAACGACTCTGGGGTACCGGTGGTTATACTCAATCTGATACCGAATCGTATTAGAATGAGATATTGAACGCCGCTGTTTCGGCAAAGTGAGCAAGGACTGCCAGTCCTGCGCTGCTTGCTGAGCATTCTGTTCTTTTGCCGCCTTCGCTGTCTCTCCAGGCCCGTAAGCCAACAATGAGCCGCCTGGACCACGATTAGCAGCCAGATCGCTTTCTGCTGCAGGTGTCAATGGTACCTATATTGTAATATAAAAGTACAAAGTTAGTCACTAACAGGTAACACCTCATTAGGTTAATGAGCAATTCGAAACAATACTCATATTCATTACAAGGATAAGTCTACATCGGGGGCCGACAGCTCATTTGGGTAAAACTACATCGGGGGCCGACATCTCATTTTAATCCACATCAAAGCGCATTTGCCCATTTTAATCCACATCGGGGGCGTATTAATTTGTATTTTAATCCACATCGGGGGCGCATACTTCATTTTAATCCACATTGGGGGTAGACATGTAATTTTAATCTACATCGGGGGCCGACATCTCATTTTAATCTACATCGGGGGCCGACATCTCATTTTAATCCACATCGGGTGTAGACATCTCATTTTAATCCATATCGGAGGTTTGCATTACCTTCAACGTAAGGATATAATGTAAACGAAACATAATTATGCAAATCCAACCGGTAGATATGTAAATCATATCGCGATGAAAATATCTACCGGTTGGATTTGCGAAATAATGTTTTTTGGAGTGCCCAGCAGTGAAAAACTGTTTCATTTCGCCAAACAAAACAGTGTTTCATCGTTTGCGGCACCAAAAAACATTATTTCGCAAATCCAACCGGTAAATATGCTCATCGTAATACGAGTTACATATCTACCGGTTGGATTTGCGTAGTTATGTTTCGTTTACATTATATCGTTGCGTGTGTCTTCTGTTTACGCATGCTATGCAATGCCAACCCCCGATGTGGATTAAAATGAGATGTCTACACCCGATGTGAAACGTTTAGGCGTGTCAGCCCCCGATGTGGATTAAAATCAAATGTCAGCCCCCGATGTAGATTAAATGAGATGTCCGGCTCTCGATGTGGATTAAAATCAAATGTCGGCCCCGATGTGGATTAAATGAAGTGTCTGCCCCGATGTGGATTAAAATGAGATGTCGGCCCCCGATGTGGATTAAAATGAAATGTCGGCCCCCGATGTAAACTTATCCCTCATTACAAAACTGTTAAGGGGAAAACACAAAGGTCAGAAACTTTGCACAACTGCTCATTAAGCTAATGAGACATTTTGAACAGCTCCGGCAAGACGCCGGATATATCGATTTAAGCAAATACATTACGACAGAAGATTTCAAGCAAACTGTAAAGAAAAAATACAAAGGTAAGAAACTTTGCACAGCTGCTCATTAAGCTAATGAGACTTTTTGAACAGCTGCGGCCAGACGCCGATTTATCGCAGTCCCATTTACATTGGTTAACTATGTGTTACAATCGTTCCCCGCCCCGTGCATGCAGACAGCTGGCAGCGCTATTTATTTGCAATACGCACACACAATAGATACATATACATATTTTATTAACATTGGTCTGAAGACAATAGCGAAAACGAGGAAAATGAGCTAGACGACGGTAGCGATGTTGAAATGTGAATAGAATCAGCTGACTTAGACGCACGAAATAGATGTACATAATGTAAATACGATTATTAGAGAAGGGTTTATATTATTCTGGTACCAAATTTTGATTGTTCCCGGAACAATCAAGTTAGGATATATATTTCAAGAACAATGAATATTCCCGTAGCAAATTTTGATTGTTCCGGGAACAATTAACATTTGGTATAGAAATATATACATTCTTATATTTTACGAGAACATTGAATATTCCCGGTGCAAAAGTTCATTGTACTGGAAACAATCAAAACATTTATATATTTCCGGTGCAAAAACGGATATTTCAGAAACACACGAGCTTGCGCTGACAGTGGGGTATGGGGCGGTGGGGGAGGGGTGGTACCCCACCCACGGTG
>LGRX02006352.1:0-48699 GCA_001247695.2 Cymbomonas tetramitiformis
CTCCATTGCTCTTCGGTCCATGGCTAGGCCAAGCACTCCTGCCAACTCTTCGTCCTTCATGCCGTGCGCCATGCGCAGCTCGCTCGCGCTGTAACCCATGGCCACAGCTTTCTCGTCCAGGTTGACCTCTCTGGTCTCCCCTACTTCTTCATCATCCTCCTTCCTCACTACCGTGCCTGCGCGAGGTGCGCGAAAGGCACGAGAGTTCTGCGTTGCCCGGATGGTTGGCAGCACTCTCATGGGCTCCCCCACAACGTTGGCGGTGTGGTGAGGCTTCCTGTCTCCAGTGACTACTCTTCGTGGCTTCCAGCCTGGCTGCAAAATATCGCGCACGTATCTGTCTGGTGGTCTGTCCACCCCCTCCATCACCATGTTGAACTGCTGGTTCTGAAACAGATTGCTCCAATATGCTCGTAGACGATGCGCGTACGATCCCGCGCGCGCCGCGTCGAAGGATACTGGCTGGCCCACCACCCTATTGATGATGGGAAACACGTCCTTCCTGATCTTCGAGTTCTCCCGGTGTGACAACGGGGAAACGTTCTCTAGCACATATGCTGGCGGTCGCTGAGGCTGCAGCTGTTGCAGCGTCGAGAGCACTCGCACTGCCTGGTAGAACAGCCTGCTATGCTTGCCCTCCAAACCAGCAAGTTTGCCAGCTGGTGACAGGTCCTGGCATGGGTATCCACACACCATGACCCACTGTTCTCCGCTCAATGCTCCTGCGTGCACAAGGTCAGTGAGGCTGGTGTCTTCGATGTCGCTGGGCAGTTGCTCCAAGTGAGCTGCATCAGCATGAAACAGGTCAGGATGACGGCGACCGAGCGCCATGCACCTAGCCCTGGCTACCGCCTGGCTGGACTTCGAGATGTCCTGGTAGAGGTACTTGTTGACCTTGACTCCACAGCGCAAGAGCATCTCTAGCCCAGCGCACAAGCCCCCACAAGGCTCGTAACAGACCACGCCTTCATCTCTGGCCTCCCGGAAGAAGCTCTCGTCAATCACTCTCGTGTCGATCTTCTTTGGCACTTTGAGCTTGCCGCCCTCCATGGTCTCGTCACCGTATACTGCTGGGGATCCTCCAGAATGCATGCCCTTGATTGGACGGACCTGGCTGAGGGCATCCCAGGCGACTCGTGTCAGCCTGTCCGAGCATCTAGCCACCTCTGGGTGGTCAGTGTCGAACATGACCCCTTTGTTGCACTCCAACTCCTCTTGGTAGTGCACGTCGAACAGTCGAAGGACAGCGCTGGTCCCCAGCTGCTCCCTGACCATGTTCTCACAATAGTTGGCTACCTGTGCCTCTGGGCTCACTTCTGGACCAAGTGGTGGCTCCCTGGTCACTACCAAGCAGATGGTGTCTGCGAAGCAGCGCGTTAACCTCTCGGCATGCCCCGCTTCCCTTGCTTGGTCCCCTTCTCGATCCAGGCGAGCGCCGGTCTCGTCTGCGGTGCTGGGCAACGGGTACCTGGATGGCACATCTGCGTTCTCATTCTTCGGACCTGGTCGGTACTGGACCGTGAACTCAAACTCCTGAAGGCTAATCGCCCAGCGTAGATGTTGGCCCTGCAGGTCTCCCTTCTCCATGAGAGTTGTGAGCGGTGAGTGGTCGGTTACCAGCGTGAAGTGGACCCCGTGCAAGTACTGACGTAACGTGCGGATCGCCCACACCACTGCCAGCATCTCACCCTGGAAACTCGCGTACTGCCTCTCAGTCTTTGACAGCGAGCGACTGATCACCACGCAGATGTGTTCTACGCCGTCCTCGTCCTTCTGTCCCAGCACTGCACCAATGCCATGGTTGCTCCAGTCCGTGTAGAGGAAAATGGGCTTGCTATAATCGATGGGCTTCAAACATCTCCCCGAACATAGTGCGTCCTTCAGGGCCTGCAATGCCTGGTCCTGCTCCTTCCCCCACGCTTCCTTGATATCCAACACATCCTTTCTGAGCAGGTCGTTCAGTGGTCGTGCCATCTCTGAGTAGTTGGGTCCCATGGGCTCCCCCACCAAGCCCTTGTAGTAGTTCATGAGTCCAAGGATGGAGCGTACTCCAGTCTTGTCCTGGGGCTTGGGCAGCTCTTGGATGGCCTTGCACTTGATGTCCTGCGCACCAATGGTGTTGTGACCAATGCGGTAGCCCAAGAAGTCCACGGTGGCTGACCCGAAGGTCGACTTGCCCGAATGCAGGCGAATCCCTGCATCCCCCAAGGTGCGAAGCACAGCTTCTACGTCCTTGATGTGCTGCTCAGCGGTGTCAGAGTATATGCACACGTCATCGACGTACGCCACCGTACAATGCTGCAGGTGACGCAGCTCGTAGTCCATGATCCTGATGAAGGCAGCGGTCGCTCCAGCTGCTCCAAATGGCATGGAAGTGTAACGATAAAGCTGGTTGCCCCACCAGAACGCTGTCTTGTCCCTGTCCTCCTCGGTGGTCATAGGGATCTGGTGGAACGCCTTGGTCGCGTCCAGAGTAGTCTTGAACTTGGCTTTGGCCACGCGCTGGTAGAGCTCTTCTGGACGGTGAGGCAGCGTGTTGTCCTTCAGCGACAACCTGTTGGTTGCGCGAAGGTCAACGCAGAACCTCGTCGAGGTCCACTGTCCGGTGTCGTGGTCCTTCTTCCCTGCGACCACCACGTTGCTGGCGTGTCTGCAGTGCTGCGAAGCCGGCTCGATGAAGCCATACTCCAACAGCTCATTGCAGTGCAGGTTGATGATCTCCTGTTCCCCTGGGCTGTACTTCCTTGGTCGCTGGTAGGCCACCTTAGTCTCGTCCTTGAACGGGATGGCGAAGGTCGCATGCGCCGCTCCTCCATGGTAGCCTTGGATGTCCTGCGGTTTGTTGGCGAAGCAATAGCTGCATCTCCTCACCACGTTGCGCATCTCCTCCCAGTTCTCCTCAGTGAATTCGGGATGTCCTCCAAAGGTGGCATTGAGCTCGGTGTCCAGCCACGCGGCCTCGTCCTTGGTGACTCTGGTCGTGCCCCCTGGCTGTAACGTGTCCAGCACTGTGTGTGGAAGCATCTCATCTTGTTCTGCCACCATGGCCTCCCATCCAGTGTCCCATTGGCGTGAGGACCTCTGGTCCTCCCATGTGGTCCTGAAAGACCTGCGTGGCGAGGTCGAGCACGAGCCCACTGAAGGCACGCTTGGGAACTCACCAGGGGTCACAGCGGCCACCCAAGCAGCAACTACAAGCAACAGCAAAAGTTTCAAAATTCTGCTGATCCCCATTGGTTTGGCTGGAGGGTGAAGGGTCAGTATGCAAGTCAGCATCTTCCACCCCCCTTGTATACGACCCAAGCACCCTCCTGAAGACACGTAGATCACCAACGCCAAGACTGACGTCATGTAGATGTAATGAGCCACCCGGTAGCAGGCGGCGGTGAGCTGTAAGCGCCGCAGGCGGGCGGCGAAACGCGGCTTCTGCATGCGTCGAGGGACAGCTGCCAGCGCGGCAGGACCCGCTGCGGAGATCCGCTGTACCACTATCAGCGCGCGGTTCACTCGCTCTCTAAGCGCGGCGAGTGCGCTTTCATTGTAAACCAAGCAGGAGCCTGGAAACCCATGGTTCGCAACGTGGGCGACAGCCATCAGGATGCACCCCAGAGCGATGACCATGCGTACGAAGTGCACGGCGATCATGGCGAGCCCAATCCGCAACAACGGCACGTACCACAGGCCGTGCAGGACATGGTGGAGCCCTGTCACGCGGAAGGCCTCCACGACCAGCAGCAGCATGTGCCTAGCCAGTTCCGTCAGAACATGCAGATGCACTCGACGATGTGACCATGGCCGGAGCGAGGCGGTACGCACGACCCACGACGTGCGCGCCCAAACCTTGTGGCACACACCATCGCGGCATGCCCAGCCAGCGCCCTCTTCCCAAAGGTATCTTAATATCTCCATGGCCATCCACACGACCGCGACTGCAAAGTGAGGTAGCTGCGGCCAATGTGAGCGCGTGAACACCCCCACCAATAGGAAGCACACCTGAGTGCGCCTCGCCCACCATCCGTTGGCGGGCTCTGTGCCCGGCTGTGCGCCGGGGCTGCTTCTCAGTACCGGGCGCGCCGGGCTGCAGCTGGCCCGGTGCCCCCTACAAAAGGTCCCAGCGCGCTGTCCCTTCTTCTCTGTTCCCAAATCTCTTCATAACTCTGGCGTTCACGCGAAGCACGCGACGCACTCCTGCCTGTATGCTGACTGCGAGCGGCTCCATGATGTCGGCCTGCCCTCCCGGGGCTTGGAGATCTTCTCCTGCGATGGCCAGCCCGCGGCGAGCGTTGCTGCATGAGCCTCTCGGTCGGACAATGCGGTCTTGTCGTAAGGTGGTCCTCACGTCGAGTGTCGGTTTGCGCAATGAGGCCACTGGACCATTCTGGGCTGCTGGGCGCCGCAGAGCCCCGGCTCGGCGATGGCACCAGCAAAGTGGCCTCCTGCTCCTGCGCAGCTGGAAGCATTGCTTCAGTCTGCTGCGTGCAATTAGTGTGCGTCGGGGAGCTCAGAATGTCGTCTATTGACTGGTGCTCGGATCGCTGAGCCATGTTGACCTCTAAGGCTCCGGCTCGTGCCCCACTGGGAGATTGGCCAGTGTAACATTCCCTCGTAGGCGTCGCTCTCGCACCACCATGACCATCAAGCCCAGGGCAGTCGGCCCCGAGCGCGCTGATCCTTGCAGTTACGAGGGCAGCGCGAGGTCGCTCTACGTACTCCCTGATGATCTCCGTGCGGGCTCGTATGGATTCTTCAAGTGCTGCTATTTGGATTGCACGCTCCACGCCCTCGGCGCGTGCTCGCGCTAGCTCAGCGGCCAGACCAGCAAAGTTCTCACCAGTGATCTCCACTTCCTCGTCCTCGGAGGAACTCTCTGTTTGTGGCGACGTAGGCGTCCAGTGCGAGGCCTCGCTGACTTCTTCCTCATCTCCTGCATGTTCATGATGGGAACCATCCTCTGATGGGTCCAAGCACCGCATGAAGGCGTTGCGCAGGTGCTCCTGCATCTCCTCCCGCTGGCGTGCTTCAGTCAGCAACGTGGGCCCTACCCGGGACGCGAACTCACTTAGTGGCTCCCGGTGCATGACGGCCACCCTGTTCCAGGTCTCCCAGCAGCAGGAGTCGAACTTGCGTGTCTCAGAGGAAAGGTACTCCACCGTGAACCATAGCTCGTCGCATCCCCGGTCTTGGTAGTAGCGCTGATCTTCAAAGAGGTAGTAGACGGCCTTGGCCTGGGGGTTGGCTCGTGTCTTGCACACCCGTAGAGTGCCTCGCTGTGGACCATCGCCCAAGTGGCTCTTGGCTATCTCTACCAGCTGTGTGCTCGCGCCAAGGTGCTCTACGTGCTTCTGTATGGTGCCCAGGAGCCCACCCGTGCAGCCTTTCGACTGCCCACCCAGAGGCAAACACTCTCCTCGCTGACCCACTTTTGCGGAGGAGGAGTACTGGTGCAGCGTCTTGTGGCTGAGTTGGCACGTGTGCAACCCCTTCCCTCGCTCCGCATAGGGCTTCCCAAGCTGGAACTCAACTTTGCCTTTGAAGCAGCGGTACTGGATGAGGAAGACCGTCTGCCCGTTTAACACTGCGAACTCAATGATCCCCTTCGGATCCAGCCACTCGGCCCCTTGAGTAGTGTTCTCGCTGCGGGTGGGTGAATCCGGCTCGTAGGTGCCCTGGAACATCGCCGGGTTATACTCTGACTGCTTTGGGTTGAAAACTCCTTCGGGCCAGGTCGGATTCCTCAGGCGTGGCGGAGCTGAGGGTGGCGGCGGAGCAGAGCCAGATGGCCCTGATCCACTCCCTCCGACCGTCTTCCGTGTACTGGGAGTCCTGTGCGTGCGTGCTGGAGGGGCGCGCCTGGCCCCGTAGGTGTCCAGTGCGTCACGTGCCTGTTCCTCTGTCTTGCACGCACCAAGCATTTCTCTGACATTGTCCCCCAAGTGTAGGTACTCCACGGCGGCGGCGTTCGTGCCGAACACCTCCCCGTCTCCTCCTGCCCCATCGGTCACTGGGTAGAACTTCCCCACCTTGCCAGCTGCATCCGACAGCGTGAGCTGCGGGACCACCTTCGCACCAGCCGCCTCCCGATCATACCTCACCTTCAGACGAGCTCGGAGGTCATTGATGTCCACCCGCTGCACGTACTTCAGGTGCTGGTATCGCCAATGCTGGTCCTTCTCGTAATAGAAAGGCAGCTGGAACTCACCAGTCACCTTTCCCATAGGGCTCACGCAGGTGGCACCATACATGGTGTGACGCACCATGTGCTCCATGAGCTCCCACTGAGCGCGAGTGTGCTCGCTGAGCACGCAAAACTGGCGTGCCACCTTGTCCCACATAAGTTTGCCCGTCACGACCCCTGTGGGGTAGATCTGCTGAGCGTTGAGGGCCTCCTGAACATCCGCCATGGTGTGCCTCCCAGCTTCTCGATGGGCACCACAGTCAGGACGCGGGACATGCTCGTTGTCCTTCTTGTAACTCGCCCGTGTGGCCCAGGTCTCTGAGGGTACCTTCGTCTCCTTGTCGACCTTCTGGTCCACCAGTGTAAAGTCGGGCCACAGTAGCTCTGTCTCCAAGATGATCTTCCATTCTCCACAGCGCGGGAACTTGACCCGCAGGAATCCTGCTCCCACTTCACCTCCATCGTCATCTTCACAGAGTGTGCACAAGCGAGCGAAGCCCGTGCGGTCGATGTACAGGCGCTGCTGAGACCAGCTGCTCTCCTTGTCCTGCCAATCCCACGGATTCACCGCCAAGCCCGCCCAAGGCTGTGCACTGGCCAACATGTAGTCGGCTTCACTCTCAGCCTCCTGCTCCTGCGTAAGGTCTGGATAGAGAGGGTCTGCCTGGGTCGTGGCCAGGCTGGCTGGAGTGGCGGGCTCCACCTCGGTTGGCTCTTCAACACTGGACCATTCGCCTCTGGTTGCGACGTTGGCCTCGTGCTGGCTGCATGAAGTTGCTTGCAGCAGGCCCAACATTCGGTTCGTTATGGACGTGCCAGGGGTGGGTGGTTCGAACAATGAGTTCTCGGCCCGCAGGCTGACCCGTCCCGTGACCTCTATCTGCATAAGCGCGCTGGGTCGCAGGATGCCCGCTTCCACCATGGACTGGCAGCGTGCCTCCAGCATGTCCTTCTCTTCCTGGTTGAACCTTCTCAGCTCCATATCTCCTAGCCACCCTGCCAGGCTCTCCGCCAGCTCGGGGTTGTTTAGTAGGAATGTCCCAAATGGTGCAGGTGCACACCTTTCTCCTGAGAGGGCCAGGCGTTCCTCTCCCCTTGTGTCCGGAGACACCGCCTCACTTGGAGGTGGAGCACAGTCCTTGAAGGCGGGAGTAAGAGTGCGCGCTGGTGTGGCACCGTCGTCGAAGATCTCAGTCGCCAAACACACCCTGGGGTCTTCGTTTCGCTTGCTCCTCGTATCAGCGGGCGGTGTCAGCTCGATCAGCGGCAGCGTGACCTTCTCCCTCATGCCCAGTGACACCGCGGCCTCAGAGGTGGCGATGCCTCTGTAGAGGTCGATGGTCAGCTTGAGCGCGTTCTTCAAGGGTCCCGTGCCTACCAAGAAGTCCCACGTGGTGTCGTTGGTGTATGTGACAAAGGCATGGAGTCGATGCAGAGTCATGTATGGGGTGCCCGCGGCGAGGACCACGTCCACGTAGCAGTACTTGGTGAACTCTGCAGGGCTGCCGTCACACCTGGCCACTCTGGCCCCTGTCTCCGCGTCGAAGACGGTCAAGCCGAGCCGGTTGACCGTTCTGATGGGGATGATGTTGCAGTTGGCTCCGGTGTCTAGAAGGAGAGCCTTGTACAGCATGAGAAGACCCCCAGAGGCCACCAACGCCATCCCTTGTGCCAGAGCCTCGTTAAGAAGCTTGCACACAGGCTGGACCTGCGCCATGGCAGTGAGCTGCTCCTCTGTGAGGCCACTGAGCATCTTCTTCTTTAGGTGCTCGTATGCTTTGGCCTCCATGGTCCCTGCGTGTAGCTCGCCCCTCTCACTGAAGTCCTTAACCCCGAAGCTCTCCTGGATTGAGCCCGCTGCAGCGATGATGCGCACCGTAGTTCTCCCCTTCTTGGGCTGTTCCACCATGTCCTCCGGCATCTCGTCCAGGGGAATCTCTTCCTCGTCGCTGTCGCCGCCCGATTCCATGCCTGGGCAGTCGTCGTCTTCGTTGCTGTCATCACAATTCTCTTCGCCTCTGCCCTGACAGTCTGCTGCCAAGGCTGTCGGCATGGGGAGCTGGTCGGTCTCCGCTAGCTCCACCAAGGTTTCAACACCCCTAGGGGCTGTTATCCGACCCTCTGCCACGAGTCCAGCAGATAGCTTACGGAAGGCCGCTCCTAGGCTCTTGATCACTGAAGCCATGAGCTGCACCTTTCTCTGCATCTCGTCCGCCGCAGGCGCCATGGGCACCTGCGCGTCGGCCTCGTACTCCTCAGGTGTCTTTACTGGAAAGCCCCTCATGCGTTGGGTGCTGCCCAGTGCTACAGCCGGTGCTGCTGCATACTCGGGGTCAGCACTCTTGCCTGGTGTCTCAGGGAGCTCCCCCAAGCCCAAAGTGTCGAGTGCGTTCGAGAGCACGTCTTCACCCATCTCCTCGGCCAGTGCTGCGAGTAGATTGGTAGGGGAACCAGACAGCGCTCCTGCTTCTGCGTGGCTATGGTTATGCGTCTCGTGTATGTTGACACTGTACGTCTCCCTCTCCGCGACACTCGCTGCGACTGGCTCCTCGTCGGAACCCTCGTCTTCAGACAGTACCTGCGACCTCACACTACCAGCACGACTGGCAGTCTTTCGGGCAGCCACCATGCCCTGGTACTCAGCCTTCAACGCCTCAGAGTTGCTGGCTGTGCCCTTCTGATTGTCCGCTGGTAGCTTCTTTACTGGTGCCCTGTACTTGTCCTTCTCGCCGTTGGACAGTTGCTGCCAGTCCGTGACCAGAATGCCCCAGTCGGAGCTCTTGAAGCGGTTCTTCAAGTTGTACATGCGCAGGGCGGCATTCTCCGCGTCCCACCACTTGCTGGAACCAAGCCTGTCCTCGTGGTACCCCGCAGGCATCTTGACGTGCTTGTAGCCACTCCTGCACTGCTCAGGCTCGGACTCGTGCCAGCCCCCTCCGAAACAGCGTAAGCACTTGGGCTTGTCGTTTGTGCGGGTGCCCTCTGCTGGCGGCGGCGTCTTGTTGTAGGAGGGCTTCTTGGTTCTCTCGGCCACGTTCACCTCTTTCTTCATTTTCTTAGAGGGCGGTGTCTCCGCCTTCTTGCTGTCCTCCAGGTCGCCTGACTGTCCTCCCTGGGCTGCCTCGATCTTCCTGATCGAGTTCTTTATGGTCTTGAGGTCAAGGCCATGTTGACGAGCTTCCCAGGTAGAATACTGGCAGCCACATCGCCTGGTGATCTCCTGCAGGAAGATGAGGATCCAGGACTCCGCGTCGTTCTTGAGCTTGTCCTGTACCTCGACGATGGACTCCAGGTCCTTCCAGGTCACCCGATTGGGCGGCGGGAACTGTGCCCTCAGCTGCTCCTTCACCCGTGTCTGGAAGATCCTGATGCGCAGGTTCTCCACGCAGTCCTCGATGTAGATACGCAGCTCTGCGTCGCTCAGTTGTTTACCAGTGCTGAGCTGCATCTCCCTGAGCTTCTTCCTGATGTTGGCGTTGTGCTGACGCACAAAGTTCTCGCACATGTTGGCGAATTCCCTCAGGAACTTGGGGCGGTCCTCCTCCTTGGTGCCCGTGTAAATGGGTATGGTACCAAGGGCGAGGCGTGTGGAGTCAGTGTACTCCATCTCCTCTTCGAATATCACTACTGGCCCTTGTGCTTGCACCAAGGGTTGCGCTGGGGCTTGGACTAGAGGTTGTACTGGGGCCTGGCCCTCAGTCTGGCCTCTGGCAGTCTCTTCCTCTTCTTCCAGCTCTGTAAAATGCTGGCTCACCCGCACTGCTCTCTGGTTACGCCTCTCAGCCCTTTGCCGTTTCTGCAGGTTAGTGCTGGACTCCGTTGCTAATTTCCCGGTGGTGAGGAGTTGCCAATGTGAAGGCTCTTTTCACTCCACACTTTCGAGCTTACCAGTACGGATGGATCCGTCCCTGGCCTCACCTTTCAGTGCTTCGCTCTAAGTAGCAATCACCGTAAGGATGGTCTCACTCATAGATGCCAGAATGGGTTAAACTGTCGCAAAGAACGCTGTCGTGATAGTGAACACTGGCAATCCTCTTTCACTCCACGCCTTCTGGCGTACCAGTACGGATGAATCCGTCCCTGGCTTTACCGTCTGGTGCTTAGTTCCAGAAGGATGTCACTTCCAAAAATAGCCCAGCATGCCATTCTCAACGCTGCAGTCGTAGTGAACGATAGGCAACCAGTTTCGTACTAATTATGCCGCTGAGCTTTTCGCAAGACTGCTGAACTTCGAGTGTCACAACAGTCTGTTTCCCTCGACCTCTTCAAAGGTTTACCAGTACGGATGACTCCGTCCCTGGCTTCACCGTTCAGAAGTCTCGTTCTTCAGGACTGCTGCTACGCTCTCAGAATTACAGACGACATGTCTGCAATAAGGCACATTTTTGTTTTGTAAAAGACTGTAGATTACAGTTCTGACGCTATCACACAGGAACAATCTCCACCAAAGTATCTCTTTGCAAGCAAAAGAATGTCATATCTCATTAATTCTCATATCATAACACTGCTGTTTTCGCGGTCTGAGCGAGTCTTTCCTATCTTCGGAATCGCTGTTACGAAGGCAAAACAAAAATGAGCGTCTGCCTCACCCTGCTGCGCCGCCCTACTTATTCTCACTATCTCCAAACCAGTGTAACACCCGCTTGACTTTCCGTATCTCTTCACTTGTCATAATTGCTCGCGCGCCTCGTACTGCGCGTGTCATATGTTCGTCACAGGGACTGCTACGACGAGTGTCACAACCCGGCCAAGATACACGATAGGCCGCGGTTTGTGACAAACCTGAAATATGTATGTAATATATATATCCAGGTTGGACTCCAAAAACAATCGGACACTCGCAGATACACACGAAGACTAAGATGAGATAATACAATAACGGGATGTTATGTGTCACACATTGCAGAGAGCGGAGCGATAGCGGGTGCCGCGTCACATAACTCAGGTTATGTGACACTCCTACACTACGGTACCCCCCTAACTACCCTAGCTAACCAGTAATCACATCTGTAGAGCAAGACTAGGATCTCGGAAGGGTGAAAGTACACACTGCACGAACCATCGGATAGCCTGCAGCGTGCACAAAGCTCATGAAGAAAAGCCAAAAACCTGGAAATGAACAAGAACAGAAACACTGAACTCACAGCAACCACATGGAAATGATGATGGCGGAAACCTTACCCAAAAGGCCAATAGGAAGCAAAAGCTTGTGCAAGGGAGGTGGGCGGGAAAAACACCCTTCTTCGAAACAAATCAAACTGCGGAGCCGAACTCAAACAGAGTTCGAAACCTTATACCACGTAGTGGTACCTTCTCTCCGGACTGTCACATAACCTGAGTTATGTGACACAGCACCTCTCGCTTCGCTCGCTGCACTGTGACACATAACATCCAGTTATGTGACACTCCTACACTACTGTACCCCCCTAACTACCCTAGCTAACCAGTAATCACATCTGTAGAGCAAGACTAGGATCTCGGAGACTGAGCAAAGATCTAATTGAAAGACCTGAAAACATGCCAAGCTCCAACATGAAAACACCAAGCACTAATCATCGGTGCAAAATGAGCAAGCACATCTTGACTTGAACTCGGCTAACATCGAGCACTTGAACGTATGATCCCGAATTGAACATTCGCCTCGCCATTCGTTGTAACCAACCGGATCGGTATGAACCAAACGCAATAGACATGCTACGTAGACCTTAGCGATCGGCAACAACTTTCGACAACACGTCAGAGTGGCTTCCAGCCTAAGAATTTTGGAGTTGAGGATCTCACTCAAGCGAGGAGCCACGGCGATAAGCCTGGCAAAAATCAACGCTTACACGGGTACTTGTATTCCCCTCACTGACGGTGGCAATACGCCAATGAATAGTGAAACAACACGCTTAAATTGCTTCTATGGCTAAAGCCAAATATGAACATTCAGTTTAGCTGGCGATAAGCCGAGCTAACAAGGCGAGAAGCCGAGATCCTCCTAGCAATACGCCAGGGAAAAGCAACGTGAACATTGCTGGAATAACATTCCTTAGAGGGCTTGAAGCCGCTCTCCGTTTACTCGAATTCATACAAGTACGCCTTCACGGCCACCCAGCACTTGCCCTGTCGGCTTGCCTCGTGGCTACCACCTTTCTCGCCTTTTTAAGGCGTTGCTGATCTTCTTCAGTCTGAACAACTGATTCTTCCTCGAATTCCTGCGCAACTTGCCATCCGAATAGGAAAGCGACGTGGATAACCTGCGCACGTCCCTCTACCCAAGCGATACCATCCTCCAACGTAGCTAGCGCCCTCTTCAACGCTGAGAGCTGCTCGTCGCTAAACGCCTCTGGCTCTGACATTAAACAATCCAATTGTGTCTTAGCTTCGAACAAAAACGAATCCACCTTGTCTATACTCTCGAATTGACGTTTGCACGATAAATCTTCAACTTTTGAACCACTTGCCTTCGAGTGAACGTAACCGCCCGATAACCAAGAAACAGGGCGTTGTAGCCTTCTTCTAGTGGGCTCTACCGCCCTCGCCGATTGTAAAACTGCGTCCCCCGCATATTGCGTTGCCCTACTGCGCTGCTCACAAATCAAAGCCGCAAGATAGGACTGGGCTGCCCTGTCGCTTTCGGACAAATTCGGAATCAAATCGGAAAGCTTCTCTTTGTAAACTGCATACTCATCGGACGCTTTCACGAGCGCGATCTTTTCCACTAATTGAGCGTCGGAAAACTCATCCATACTTACAGAACTGAACAATCGCTTCAGAGTAGTAATAAAATTCCGAAATAAAAACACACGCAAAAAACACCCTTCTTCGAAACAAATCAAACTGCGGAGCCGAACTCAAACAGAGTTCGAAACCTTATACCACGTAGTGGTACCTTCTCTCCGGACTGTCACATAACCTGAGTTATGTGACACAGCACCTCTCGCTTCGCTCGCTGCACTGTGACACATAACATCCAGTTATGTGACATACCGGACCGAAGGTCCCGGTCAGGCAGTATAAGGTTGCGAACTCCGGAGAGTTCGGCTCCGGTGTTTGATCATATTTCGGATTCAGGGTATTATTTTGAACTGTGATTTTCTGCGTGGTGTATATATTCGGTGTTTCGGTTTTTTAGCAGTATGGACGAAATTTCTGACGCTCAGTTAGAAGAAAAGATTGCGGCCGTGAAAGGATCCGTCGAGTACGCGGCCTATAAGGTCAAGTTGAATGAGACTATTCCGAACCTTTCCGAAGCAGACAAGAATTTATAATCGTATCTCGCTGCGCTTGTCCACGAGCAGCGCAATCGTTCCGTGAATCGGCCAGGAAAATTGGACGCAATTCTTCAGTCAGTAGGGGCGAGAGCGCCCGAAAAACGTAAGCTTCGGCGCCTCACAGCTTGGACTGCAGGCGGTTTCGTTCACTCCAAGTGTTAAGGTCTCGCTAGCAAGCGAATAGATATGATATGATATGATAGCACGGATGTTATTGAACCGTAACAACTCGTGCAGCGTAAGAGCGGGTGATGAGTGCAGTGCTTCGTCCGAAGTTACTGTTGTAGCCCAACGCTACCTCATCTATACACAATGCCCTGCATCTCATAGATGCCACCGCTATCGGGTTGTGAACCCACGAGGCATTGGTTGAACAATTAGTATCGGCTGAACGAATAAGCCATATGATACTCACATGCTTGTTCAGAACATGCTAGAAGCGAAGATGAATTTTCGGTTCTTCAAGACACCATCTTGCTTTGCCATCTCGAGTCCGACATACTAGCCTCTCGATGACATGTGTCACTCAAGTCTCACCTTGAGTAAATGACAGATTATATGACTGTACATGTCATAGTCGACCGTACTAACGACTGTCTGTCATTATAATATATGACATGACTCGACATGACATGACATGACATGACATGACATGACATGACATGGTATGACAGGTATGACAGGTATGATATGCCTGACAGGTATGACACGTATGTCATGTATGACATGTATGACACATGTGTCATCGGTCATAACCCTGACAGATCTCCCCTCTTAAGAGAGTTGTGACCTCGCAACGGGCATACCTTTGAATATGTCTTTGATGTCTTTGTTGATGCTGCTGCTCCTGGTACCAGTCTTCTTACACCGATTTGAGGCGTCCCTCATGGTATTTTTAGGATATCGCGGGGAACTGAGTCCACTTTAAACCCTCACCTTAGGCATTTAGCCTTACAGTTCTTAGGATGTAGCCCCCATGAATTGCGTATCGTATTGCATAGTGACGATTCAAGGTTCAATGAATTGCGTATCGTGATTCAGATTGACGCTGGAACTGCGTATCGCGATTCAGAGTGACGATTCAAGGTATCCGAGGTTTACGTTACGGATATATTTGCGCTTGCCGTCGACGCTTTTACGAACGATGATCGACGATTTAATGAACGATTCTCGGCCTTATATATACAACTTGTGCCAGGGAACAATAGCCATGCCAAGCCATTCGATTGGCATATTGTATTTATGCGTACCGGGGCAGTGAAATGGCAATGGGCTCGGAAGGGGACTCCCGAGCCATTGACTTCGTACTATGGGGAGCGAAAGCCTGGGCTCGATTATAGCTGGCAGCATATATTAACGTCCAACCTTCTGGTGCGCTACGCCGCTGGGAGCGTAATAGGGGCGGCGGCTGGTTTCTGGAAGACGCCACTCTAGTGAAGGCGCCGGTAGCGCCATTCTCATTACCGCTCAGCATTGGGTACTGGAATCCGACGAGTGTGATTGACGATGATGAATATCGTGGAATTCCATACACGGGGCGTAAGCCTGTACACTCGGCGCCTACGGACAATGACGATTCGGGTACAGGCGTTGTGTCCTGGAGTAAGGAGAAGCTACTAGATTCTGATGACAATGATGACGCGGGTGTCATAGACAGTAAGGAGAAGCTACCAGGTTCGGATGACAACGATGGCGCGGGTGTCACAAACGGTAGCACTTCACTTGTGTCGCATGATCTTTTATTTTTGTCGCACCATGCGACATATCAATTATTTTCTGGGACGACAAAAGTGAGTACGGGGCTCATTCTTGTCGCAGTGCGACAAACAGTGAGTACGGGGCTCATTCTTGTCGCAGCGACACAAAGAAGACTATATTTACGGACAGAAAAATTCAATAACACAAACGAATAGTACCGCGATTATGACTTGAAAAAACAAAATTACTGAACGAGTAGTACCGCGAATATTACATAAAACACAGGTGTATTATACGATCACTTGGGGACATTCATATTGCACGAGGCATACATGAGTAGCAAGCAAGCAAGCATTTCAGATGGATAAAGATACTAAGAGAAAAACCGTTTATTCTCTTAAAAAAATATTAGCATAATTACTTATCACTACTCGGCTGCTAGTTTCTAATACAAGGATTCAACTACCCGAGGGCGATATGAAAATCTAAACTAGGAAACTAGAGCACGGCGCACGTTCCAAAATCTTCAGAACCAAAACGTTTCCTGCAGCACACGAACAGCGAATCAGTCAGGACGTTGGGGATCGAACCCGATACCGACAGCCAACTGCTGTCCGCATTTCACCCTCGGGTGGGCGTCTACGTACAAAATAGACGTTTTGAAAGCAGCAGCGGAACAGTGGGTGGGAAATCTACAATTCTGAACATCAATAATCGGCGAAACCTAAACAGAGCTGGAAGTCACAGGATGCCGCCAGCGGCATAAAAAGATGCTCGGCGTAAAAAACAAAACCTGCAAAAAACGAAACGCTGGTTAGTAAAGACGTTGGGAATCGAACCCAACCCGTCGGAGAATCCCGCCGGTCTCCAAGCACCCCTTCAGCTTAGTAGGGCCAGAGGGAAAGATGCCGCCAGGAACGTTGCTGGCGGCTTCAGAAAAGGCACAGCATGAATTATACACTATGGCCGTTGCTGGCGCCTTCAGAAAAGGCACAGCATAAACCTGCAAAAAAACAGAACGCTGCTCAGGAAGGAAGAATTCCTGTTGGAAATTGAACCCAGACCGTCAGGCGGGATGCAAAGACGCCCGACGGCCTCCAATCATCCATATATCGCAGGATGGGCTGCTGGTGGGATACGGCTCATGTGAGAACATCGCAGGAACGCCCCCCCGCCGGGTTCCACGCATGCACACGAAAACATGGTCGATATGAAATATCGCTAAAGAAAAGTAGCGCGCAAAAATCATTAATCAAAGAAAAACACAAGCCGCGCGCTGAGACAGCGAGCAGGTAGGCGCAAGATAAGAGCTTGGAGAAAAATGAAAACGTTGCCGACCAGGATCATACCATATCCATTTTTGTCCGGGCCGCGCCGCCGATAGGAGTGGTGAGATGATCTTGAATGACGAGATGCGTAAATAATTGTAAATTCCGCATATCTTCGGGGTAAAATATGGAATTGTTACCCGTGTCTCTCGTTGTCGGTTACTAACGATCGGCCGAAACAATCCGGGGTAGGACTGCTGATGATGATGTTGAGATCGGTAAACCTGTTAGAGCAGTTTTGCGACAAATTCATAATTGTAAATTTCGCATATCTTCGGGGTAAAATATGGAATTGTTACCCGTGTCTCTCGTTGTCATCGATGACCCCGCTCATGTGGGATGCCGATTGGTTGTCATGATCCGGGGCTCGGGTGGGATGTGCGATTATGCGATGGAGGTCACATGTCTGGTACCATGTCTGGATGAAGATAGCGGATGGAGATGGCGAAAATTCAGAATGAAAGTTGATGACAGTGTTTCGGGTGTGGCATTCAACTGTGACACTGTAATCTTCGTCGCAAACCCATGCCATGTCAGCATGTCGCGAGGTGAATTTTTTTTGTCGTGTCGCAAACCCATGCCATGTCAGCATGTTGCGAGAGTCTGCAACCAGTCGCATCGCATTTGTCGCGAGGAAGCCATACTTAAGGGCTTTTTGTGGTGCGGTTTTTTAATTTACCAATATATAAATCGAAACTGATCGCGTCGCTGATTGGCTTATCCAGCGTCTGCAGAACCATCTCGTTTTTGTCGTGCGATCCCTTTCCCTTGTCGTCCCATATTCATGGTGCGTATCTCAGGCGCTCGCACTTCTTATTGGCGGTTATGGGCGATCAGTCCAAAACATCTCATGTAAGCCACCCTGAAATCTGTAGCACGTGCGCCTTCTATAATTGTACAAAAAACCCGTGCTCCTTGTACGTGCACAGTCAGCTTATGGTATTTCGCGTGTGACCCATATTCATGGAGTTTATCTAATCTCATGGCTTCTCTGATTGGCGATCGGTCGGAAATATCTTTTATACGCCATCTGAAATCTGTCGCGCTGATAACTTCTGCATGAATATCCATAATTCGATACTACGCCCAGGAATATTCTATGCGTCTCTGATTGGCGGCAATGCTCCACCGATTTGTATAACTCTCCTGCTTGCCATCTTAAGGTGACCGGTGTGGACTGCAATATAATTATATATGGGCGGTTACTCCCGATCTGACAGGGAAATCACACTGTTTCCGTAAAAAAGGGCCCCAAGGTGGACAGTTCTGGTAGTATCGTGTGCGTCGATGTCACTTTTTCCAGGAAAACCTGTTTCGCTCCTATAAGGGAAACGCAGGACCTTGCAGCTTTTTTTTGAAAAAGCTGCGAACCGTCGGTGTATAATGTTGAGTATAATCGGATCTGTTTGCGACACGACAAAAAAAATACACCTCGCGACACAAAAAAGCGCTTCCGTCACAAACAGTAAGCATGACATGGATACTGCCAGTCCGAAATGGGAGCCTGCCTCGCCTGAATATGATGACACCGAGGATGACGTCAGCGAGTTCGATGACTGGGTAGTTGACGATGCTATAGAACAAGCTGAAGCTCGAAAGTTGAAGAGACTGGGACTGCAATTGATCATGGATGATAAGGGTGAACTTATCTGGGTGCCAAAGGGCACCTCCCCGACCTCACCTGTTCAGCCAGAGGATCAGCCTATCACCGAGCAGAAGTCTGAGGCCATATCTGAGGATGCCCCAGCCTCTGTGGTGGAGACTGTTCAAGTACCACCGAAGAAACCATCTGGGCCAGATACTGGATTGACTTCAATGGGTGAAAATAAGGCTGGGGTGACCGAAGAGACGAAGAGGCAACCCAGGAAATACCCTGCCTGTTGGACAGCTGAGTATATAACTCATTTGAAATGCACCTTAAGCAGTGACAGTGATGACGAAGAAGTGCTTGACGTGGCTCCTCGTAGGGAAAAGGCAAAGACCAGCAAGGGACAATGAAATCAACTGTCTTGATTAGGATTGTCCAAATGCAGATTCTCTGATTAGAATTTGTATAGGTGGCAGATGATGATATGCCAGCCGACATGGGACAGATCGATTAGAGATATGAACTGCGCGCCTTGAAAGTATAAGACTTGAATTCTGCCCATTTGGAGGCTGTTCTAATTTGAAGTAACTATTTGGAGGAGCTGTTGCTCAACCTGTTAATTTACTGGTCAATCTTTCCTGCCATAAAGATATTGCAATTGCTTGAATTGTAGCCTTGTTCAACTGGTATCAGAACATTGCAATTTTGTACACTGCAAAATTGCCGAAAACGGACCTGTGCCCCGAGATTTGAAGCAGATTAACCTCTGACTGACCCTTGAGCTCCGGCTCGGATACAGTCAAGTGCTCAAGAAGGCTTCACTTGGAAGTGGTATTGCTCTGCGCCTTTTTGCCCCCTGCCTTTCACCCTGCATGCAGACAGTCGCTTTTCCAAAACTTTTATGCTGCAAAATGGTCAGAAAGTGGGAAAAGAAGCCGCCAGCAAGTCAAATTTACCGGGATTAACAACCAGATTGACCCGAACCGAGAGTGAAAAGTGGACCATTGGCCAGATTGAGAAAAGAGGACCTCGGAGACAGTTTTAACGTAGACACAAAAATTCCTGACGTTTCTTGATGTTTTTCTTTCGTTTGGAACCTGGCCCCGACACCTGGGTCCTCACGGATCTCTACATTTTAAATTGGGATGGCCAACCGGCACGACAGAGCAAAATTAGACAAATTTGAGCCCATCAGACTGCATAGGAGGAAACTGAAGCCCAGAAGAATAGTTTTCTATTTTTTTATATTCTTTGAAGGGAAAAAATAGTCTCCAACACTGAGAACAGGCCAATTAGTCTGGATTGCTCCAGGATGGCCGCCAAGAATTTACCCAAATTGCCGATTGTCACTCAATTTTTGAAATTTGACCACCAGAAACAGCATTGCACTCTGGAAAGCATATTTCTTTGTTCACCACGACTTCCACTGCTACGATGAAATGTTTTTCTGAGTGTTCTGGGGGAATTTGCCCAAATTGGACAGATTTGACTTCCCCAACGGTCAGATTTCCACTTTTCAACACTCAATTTCAACATGATGCAAAACGCCAACACTGGGCGCTCACCTCCAACGTCGCCTACGTCGACTCCCAGGACGACAGGCCAGCCAGCGCAGCACGAGAGGCGCTGCAGCCACTGGAACCACTGGCAAGGGGGCGAAGGGCACCTGCAAGACGCCCTCTCCGGGTCAGCCGCCGCAGGCTGCGACAGCAGCAGGTGAGCCAAGCTTCCAGATACCCAAGAAGAAGTCGACCTTGTCAGCTGCTGCCCCTGAGTTTAACCCCTCTTCCGGTAAGTCGATGTTGCCATTATGGTGTTGCCCGCCTTTCTTTGAATATCTCTCGTGTCCGTGGTCCAATTCGAACTTTAAAGATGCCGCCGGAAACGTCTCGGCGAGGCGCATTGCGCTGCACCGTGCATACCATATTGTTGTAAACATGCACAAAGCGTTTCGGTGTCAAGTTACAAATTGAGATTGTTACATATGCTCAACATATTCCCAACTATAAACCCTAATATTGACCCTAATGTCGGCTCCATAAACCCTATAAAGTTCATATTCTAGGTCCACGGTCAAATCGAGGGTTGTTACATCATTAGGGCTTGTATAGCTTAAATGAAACTAACTTGTATGTGTCGGTTTTCATTTAACTTGGAATTTTATGCAAAATGTTGCTTCTTCACAATTTCCATGCACATGTTTGAATGCGCCTTGATGCGACGTTTTCAGATCTGTTTTCAAAATTGTGATCGGAGGTCAAATGCCTTATCAAATCAAAATTGAGTACAGGATTTTCGATGCTTCGTTTTCGAAGCACATACCGGAAGAGGGGTTAACAGCATGACTCCTCTGGTTCTGGCTTCTGGAACGGCTTGTGTGACACCCCCCATGGAGGAGGCTGTAACGGTACCTAAACAGCGCCCTAATCCGCCCCTGCGTCATGCAAGAGCGGCGTCACCACGGGTGCTGACTGTTGACACCCCTGGTGCATGGCGGAACATGATGGCGACTCCCCAGTGGTATGTCAACTTGACCACCCCTTCCCCTGGCATTCTGCGACTGCCTGGAAGCCGCGACCTGAGCCCTCCAGCTCCGCGCCAGCGAAGCCCGCCTCGGACTCGAGACAGGACCCCGCCACCGCCGCGCCGCAGGAGCCCACCGCGGACGCGCGACATGAGTCCTCCAGCTCCAAGACCGCGAAGCCCTTTGACATCCTACAGGACTCCACACACTTGGTCTGGAGCTACGGTGATGACCTCCCCGCACGGCCAGCTGCCCACGCCATTCAGCGAGAACGCGCTTCAGGCTGAGTCTGCGGGAGCAGCTTCTGCTGGACAACCTCTACCTGCTGACCGACCACCTCGCGACCCGATAGCCGTGCGCGAAATGGCAGAGGTCAAACTTCCAGCATGTGAGCAGGACATGCAGAATGAGGCGAATGAGCAGAAACAAGGACTTCGCCAATTTCCCTCCCGCTCCGATGTGGCCAACTGGCGAACGCGCCAGCAACAGGGTGCGAATCTCGCCTGGACTCCGCGCCCTAACCAAGGGGGTGTGGGGGCAGCGGGGAGGCCAGAGGACATGCACCAAAGCATTGCTGGCGAACACATGGCACACTCAATGCATCCAACTCCCTCCTCAACAAGCAACGGGGAGGTGGGGGCAGCGGGGAGGACAGGTGGCTCCGGCTTGACAGGTGGCCCACGCCACATAAGCATAGCATGTTCTGGGCACTCGCTGACATCGCCGCTTACGGAGAAGGTGACCGGTGACTCTTTGACCTCACCGATTACCGATACCGTTACGGAACCTAAGGTGATCGGTGACGCTATGGCAAGGTTATCGGTGACTTTCGAGTCCGAGATAGACAGCGAGGCAACCTCACTGACGCCTTCACTGACTCAGGCGACTACGGAGGCAGCTACGGATACGGATATGCTCGAGTCCCTGTTGAACCGCGAGTCCAGACCTTTGACTACCTCGCTGACCTCAACAACTACGGATATGCCCGAGTCCCTGTTGAACCGCGAGTCCAGACCTTTGACTACCTCGCTGACCTCAACAACTACGGAGCAGCCAGTCAGCACAGTCAGCTCAGTCAGTTACGCCGACCTCGCACTCAGGCGTGGCGTTGGACTCGCAGCCTACCAGCCGCCTCCTCTTCCAGTCATCGAACCCCCTTCTCAAGCAGATGTCCTCAGCCGAATTCCAGTCAGAAACTTATCTCTGAGCCAAGACTCAGTGAACCAGCTTTCTCGCCGGGAGAGGCGCCATCAGCGATGGGAACAGCACCAGCAGCGCCTGGCAGAACAGCGCAGAGCACTCTTCTCTGACCCCGCCTCAGCCAGAACGCCCGCAGATGCCTCGGTCCCAGCACTGAACCATCAGCATCAATCCCTAATGCAGAATCAGATGATGTTGGAAGTATCAGAGTACATGCAGAATCTACATCAGCAAGTGCTCCAACACTATCCTCATCTGCGCTTCGGGTCTACCAGTGGTGGGCGCTCCACCTATGACGCCATACCAGCCCACCTTAGGATGGGCGAGCGGTTTACCAGGTGCACCGGCGCCAGCAGCTGGATCAGGTCCCTGGCTGGTACCAGCACCGGCTCAACCGGTTCCAGCACCGGCTCAACCGGCTCCAGCATCGGCTCATCCGGCGCCGGCACCATTTCAGCCAAATCCACCGGCGCCGGCTGATCCACCGGCTGCCGGCTCATCGCCTTCTGACTCAGCGGATCCTGATCATCCGTCACCAGGAAACTCGCCCCCGCCTTCAGACAATGGTGACCCACGACACAGGCGTCTAGATGTGTTACTCTGGACTTTAGAAGGAGCCTCCTTCTGGTTGAGAAATCACCTGTCCTCTTCTTCGGCAGTGACTGTCAGCCATGGCGCGGAGGCCCAATATTCTTACCGACTGCCAACCATGCCCGGAAGCGCCAGTCACTTCATAACCGACACAAATCGGATTTGGATGACTATGCGGCACATCGGAGTGGACATCCAAGACCTGGCGCAGCATGGGTCAGTGCATACTCCTGTGCGCCTGACTGAGATTGAGGACAGTGACGCTTTCACTTTGGAAGTGGAGAAAACGCAAGTGGATGAAGCGCGGCGTTGCGCGGAAAGCCGTACTGGAACTCAGCAGAGACGCCTGCCATTGTACTCATGGGTGACCATCGCGGAAAATGCCTTAGAGTCCGAGTTGACAGAATTTGACCCCCTTGGACTCCAAATTTGGGCAGCATTTTCATCCTCCGAGGCGTACCTGTTTCGAGGAATGGCTGCCGGCAACCAACCAACTCCCGCCACGGTACCGGCGAGACTGGGCGTCAACCGGTTTCCCTCTGGTGTTCCCAGCGCAGAAGAGTACAGATCGCCTGGAAATTCCTTGCTAGCGGCTCCGGGACTCCTGCCGGTGGACCAGCGCCTTTCTCAATTTCCAGGGCACCACGATCTTATGGGAGCGGCTTCCCCAGGCGATGTATACCGAGAATCCAAGACAGTGGCTGATGTGCTCAAGCTGATCAGAGACATTCCTATGTACCCCTCCTCTGCTGAACTAATCACCACTGACGCCGATATTGCCGCGCTTCCACCTTTCTCTGAAGCGCTGGTCAATTTTCTGTCAATGGGCGTAGTCACCTTCGCTCTGGGTCGCATGAGTGCTTATCGCCTAGACCTGATGACCATGATCACCATGCCGGAGATCTTGAAGGAAGTGGCGCAGCACAAACTACAGCCGCGATCCCTGACTTTTCTCAAGCAAGGTGGTTTGTTGAACTCAGAGGCCTGGAACCGGCGTTACGCCACCTTGGCGCCCTTCCTGGCTGACGTAGCCAGGAGCGTGCTGGATGACATCGCGCTGGTAGGACTAGCGGGGACCGTGATGCGCATGGCGCAGCGACGAGAAGAGACTGCGCGTTTGTTCGCCACTCGTCTGGTATCCTGGCACGAGGTAGTGCAGTTATTGGCCGACGCCATGCCCAACTGCCACGCCATCAGTCAGCAGCAGCTATTATATCAGTTCTGGTCTGGACTGCGACTGAAGCAAGCTGTGATGGATCGCCTTATTGAGGATCGGTTGGATCTGCAAAGTCCAGCGGGATGGGAAAGCAATCATCCCGGATCCACTGCGCTGCAGCATATCATCACTGTGGCCACCAAACTGGAGCGCAGTGAAGCTCTGACTGCAGCGCGAACCTCTCCCGCCTCTGCACCTGCGAACCGAAGTCCTGCCTGGAGGAATGGTCGCTCGTCCTCAAGACTTAACGCCGTGCAGGACGCTGGGGAGGAAGGCGCTACTGACCTCGACCCCGCAGACCTTAGAGTGCAACACGCCGTGCCTCCCAGCCCGGCGGGATTGACCAGGCCGCCACGCCGATGCTACGTCTGCAACTCTGACTCCCATTTATGGGCTAACTGTCCCGACGAGGCCAAGAAACGAGCCTGGATTGCTGACGCCCCAGCTCGTTTGGCACGCCGCCGCGCTGCGAATGAATCTCCGAGGGTATGGATTCACCTGGTCTGTCGATCAGAGGCGACAACGCCGTCTCGACAGAACCAGAACCCTACGGGATGAACCCTCGTTAACCAGAACCGCTGTTTATACAGCGAAAATTTCCACTGAGCAGGGCCGGCGAGAACATCACTTGATGTCCCGGCGCCATCAGCGGTCGCCACGAAGATCGCCCCCTTCGCCGCCTGAGCGCTCCAAGCCTCCCGTTATGTTCAGTGTGGATCGCCCCCTTGGGACTGGTAACCGCTGTCCAGCTCCACGACGCGAGCGTGGCGAAACGCCCCGCGTTGAACCCCCAGACCTTGGGGATGACCCTAACCCTAACCCTAACCCTAACCCTAACCCTGAGACATCAGTACTGGCAGCACTGGAGGAGGAGGATGGTCAGGAAGAGGACACCCAATGGACCTTCAACCCACTCAACACCCCCTGGCGTGAAGCTCCTCGGCCGCGAGTACCGAGAAAGGCTCCGGTGGAGCGTATGCGAGCTTTGCGGCAGCGGCTGCAAGATGTAACGCTGCCCGCCGTTTCACACCCTCTGGACGACAGTGGGGAGGAAGGGGGTGGAACTTCAAAAACTGGTCCAGCTTCAGAACCCCCACCTTTTAAACTTCGACCTGAGGTGTTTCCTTCGACGTCTCGACCAGCAGCGTGTCCAGCCTTGGCAGAGAGGGCGTCAGCCGCAAGCGCAGAGTGCACTACGAGCGCAGCGCGCAAGCACACTGGGAAACCTCGCAGCAGAACCCCGAAGACTGAACGAGAACGACTGCAGCATGAGGCAGAGGTTACGAGGTTGGGAGAGGAATCACCGGGACTTCGAGCAGAGTCACTGGCAGATAGCACGCGAGCTTGGAGAGAGATGACGCACCCGGAGCACATGGCCGCGGCGGCGCTGGTAAAGGAGAATGAGAAATGGAGAGATGCATGGGTGCCAGAAGGGTGGCGCAGATACCGCCGCCGCTGGTACAGATGGCATGGGAAGGTCACCCCTGACCTGACGATAACCGAAGGAGCAGTTCAGCTATCTCTGGAGACCGAGTGCGGTACTATTCCAGGTTCTGGTGCAGATGTAGGAATTCCAGACGCCTGGTGCAGCCTATACCGGGTGCACCAATGGAACCAGCGAGAAAGGGAAGCTGCGGAGGAGGCCGCTCACCTGGCCCTACCATCGACAGCTAATGGCGATCAACCCTACCTGGACTCAGCGGAACCATCAGATGCGAATCCAGAAGAACCTCTGGATTTGACCCTATCTCCATCCAGTTCTCCGCCCGCGACTTCTGGGGACATTTCAGACCTCGAGGACTCCCAGCGGTCGCTCAACTTCACGCAGCAGTTGATGGAGCGACAGTTGGCCGCCGCCAGATCAGAGAACAACCAAAGTGTGCTGACAACGGTGACAGAAGGAGTGGAGGGGCTCCAACTCCCCTGAAACCCATCCAGGAGGAAACCCACCTGGAACTGCTACTGGCCATTCAGAAACAGCAACGCCACCGTCTGCGGCCGATTCTGGAAGGTAATGAAGCAGTGGCAGCACCAGCGAACGTCACCAACGCCCAGGCTGCACCGCGGGAAGAAGAACCCACCTCTTTCACTCAAAATTCCGAACCAGAAGATAGCTCTGGGGAGGAAGAGGAGGAGGAGATTGCCCTCCAACCTCTTCGCTCTTACCCTCTAGAAAGCCGCACGCAGAGCCGCGCCAGACGACGCGCTCAAGGACAGGAGCGACGCGCTAAGGAGCGGCAGCTACAAGCAGATCGCGACCTGGAGGGTGGGTGGTACTTTGGTCCGGATCCTCTTTCTCAGCCTGCACCACCTCGCACAAGACCTATCCGGTCTAAGCAGCGCGTACCTTTGCATCACCCAGTGCGAGCAGCCATCTGTGCACATCTGCGACGCGATGGTCAAGTAATGTGGAACCAGGACAGCCAGCTGACTGCGGTTCGGGACAAAGAGGGAACGCTGCTATTGCTGTTCTACCGCTGGGGAGTCGCCCTCATGTTCCGCCCTGCACCAGGGGTGTCAACAGTCAGCACCTGTGGTGACGCCGCTCTTGCATGACGCAGGGGCGGATTAGGGCGCGGTTTAGGTACCGTTACAGCCTCCTCCAGGGGAGGTGTCACACAAGCTGTTCCAGAATCCAGAGCCAGAGGAGTCATGCTGTTAAACTCAGGAGCAGCAGCTGACAAGGTCGACGTCTTCTTGGGTATCTGGAAGCTTGGCGCACCTGCTGCTGTCGCAGCCTGCGGCGGCTGACCCGGAGAGGGCGCCTTGTAGGTGCCCTTCGCCCCCTTGCCAGTGGTTCCAGTGGCTGCAGCACCTCTCGTGCTGCGCTGACTGGCCTGTCGTCCCCTGGTACGCCTGGGAGTCGACGTAGGCGACGTTGGAGGGGAGCGTCCAGTGTTGGCGTTTTGCATCATGTTGAAATTAAGTGTTGAAAAGTGGAAATCTGCCCGTTGAGGAAGTCAAATCTGTCCAATTTGGGCAAATTCCCCCAGAACACTCAGAAAAACATTTCATCGTAGCAGTGGAAGTCGTGGTGAACAAAGAAATATGCTTTCCAGAGTGCAATGCGGTTTTTGGTGAGATCTTCTTTGCAGCCAAGAAATTACCCTTTTGGATGTATGATTTCTTTGTTCTCGTTGTGCAATTAATTTTCCGGTGTTGTATTACGAATGCGTCAGACTTTTTGACAGACTTTTACGTGAGACAGCTAGCAGTTTGTATGCCAGTTTTTCTCGGCTGGCCGGCCCCTGCGGCCCTGTATTACGAAAGCGTCAGGATTTTTGACAGATTTTTACGTGAGACAGTGCATATCTTACTTATCACAGCCGTCCCACTTGGGGCAGCTGACTGTTTCTGCATATCCGACTACCATATTGCACTAGTGACTGGTTAGTTGTCCGTGACTTATTCATCTTTGAAGCCGAACTATTCTAGTTTTTGCAAAGCCTACTGAGGAAGACCTGTTGGCACGGGTCGAAAAGCTTCTAGGTAGCCAAGCTAAAGCTCCGGTATATTTTCAGTATCGTTATTTGTACAGAAGTATTTTTTATACATTATTACTTTGGTGCTATTCTTGGGAAACAGTTTATTATCACCTGCTTTTTCGAGCCGCGCGACCGGTCGTACTGTTTTGACTTACCTACGTGCTTATTACTTTACCGCACATACCGTTTCTTACAGCGAAAGTTTTATTATATTAACACTGATCTCGTCATCAAAAAACTACAAAGTAATCGTTGTATACAGAAGGCGATTTATTGCGATCATCAAAATCGCGATGGTGCGCGCTGCTAATAACGAGCACATCTTGTCGCAGTATGAATAGCACATGATACAACAAATGCTATTTCTCGCGCGGATCATATTCTGATGATGATTTTTGTGTCCGCGTCTCAATATTATTGCGAATTTCGTACAACTGCGAATCGTAACTGCGCGTATATGTGATCGCTGCGCATATGTATGCTGCATGCACACCTTCTCGCGCTGTATAAGTGACGATATGTACGATCTGCGACTGCGAATATGACGATGTCTCTTCGCGCACAATTCTCGCTGTTGATTATGCAGCGGTCTGTATTATGCAGATATATCAGTATATGTGCGATTGCGACGCCTGTTATTATTCGCGCTCCGCAAACCTGCGCACACAATATTCGATATCTACTGCTGCACTCACACTAGATTGTCCTCGTTCTCGCCTTGACGAGCAGAATACCAACTGTTAAGGTCTCGCTAGCAAGCGAATAGATATGATATGATATGATAGCACGGATGTTATTGAACAGTAACAACTCGTGCAGCGTAAGAGCGGGTGATGAGTTCAGTGCTTCGTCCGAAGTTACTGCTGTAGCCCAACGCTACCTCATGATCTATACACAATGCCCTGCATCTCATAGATGCCACCGCTATCGGGTTGTGAACCCAAGGCATTGGTTGAACAATTAGTATCGGCTGAACGAATAAGCCATATGATACTCACATGCTTGTTCAGAACATGCTAGAAGCGAAGATGAGTTTTCTCCGAACCATTCGGTTCTTCAAGACACCATCTTGCTTTGCCATCTCGAGTCCGACATACTGGCCTCTCGATGACATGTGTCACTCAAGTCTCACCTTGAGTAAATTACAGATGATATGACTGTACATGTCATAGTCGACCGTACTGACGACTGTCTGTCATTATAGTATATGACATGACTCGACATGACATGACATGACATGACATGGTATGACATGTCTGACAGGTATGACATGTCTGACAGGTATGACACGTATGGCATGTATGACATGTATGTCACATGTGGCATCGGTCATAACCCTGACACCAAGCAAGGCGGATCCAAATCGGAAGATCTTTCGTGCAAGCGCCAGTTCGAAACGCTAGACAAGGCTGATGACGTCTTCTTCAGCGTCAAGCAACAGTTGGTGCTGAAAACAGCTCAACAGACAGTGGGGACCCGAGAGCCGACGGAACAAACGGATCACTAAACTCGGATATACAAACGATATATACCCGAGATGAGTGACACAGGCTGACCACCGAAGATGACATACATGAATGACACTAGACTGTACGAACTAGTCGTAGTGTCAATTCCAGCACACCACCTCATCTGAGGTGGACCAGCTAGTGACACTCACCACCCTAGCTACTAGAGTTTACAGAGAATGTAAAGACAAGTCAACTCTAGTCAGCTAGCAAAGTCACAGGTGGCATGATGAACGCCAGGCTAGCGTAACAAATACTTGCTAAGCCTAGGAAATTGCTAGGACCAATTCCGGTCTGCTAAAATTAATGCTCTACCAGCTAGTGGTGGGTGCTCTGGTAAATCTCGCCTGTCTGCATGTGATGGAGAATGCCAAAAGAAATCCTGTCTGTCGGTTTAGCTTGTCTACACTGCGAACTGTAAAGGTCTCTTGTCACTACTAACCCTTTTAGCTGTAAGGGCAGACATCTCGTTAAGTTTAATTATTGCTTGTCATTGACTAATCTTCCCATCGACCCCAAATCAAGAGCCGTTGCTTTAAACATTCTTTCGAGTCACGATGACATGGCTCACCGCTGCACCTGCTATGTGCAACACGACAACCAAGGCATTTGGGTCATGACCTATCACATTATGGCTTTCTTCACCATACAAAATTGGAGAACTTATCATAAATTTGCCCCTGGCCCGAGAACCACGCATCGCTGGGCCCACAAGAAACGAGCAAACGGCCATTACTCTACCCTGAGGCGGAAGCGATTCTATAGGTGGTTATCAAGAAAATTGTATAAGAGATCACCTCATAGAACTAAGTATAAGAAGAGAGGCAAACAACCAAAGATTGTGCAGATTAGAGGTGGCGCTGGAGACTACACCAATGAGGTAATTAAAAATGTTTCCCTCACAGAAGGCCTCTTTTCTGATAAAGGCTGGCTCAACATGACCCAAGTAGGAGCGGCCATGACTACACGTGACCCTAGCACCATCGCCCCGATTGAACTAAAGCACCTTATTCATAAACTAAACAGTAAGGAGGATAATTTCACCGGTATTGTTACCAGTAAACTTAAAAAGCACCAACACACTCAGATTGGGATCTGTGATTCCACCCATTGGAGACTCTTGATGATCAAAATTTCAGGAGATAATGCCATCCTTGCTTATGTTTATGACCCCTTTGGCGAAAAGGCTGAAAAGTCCGTAATCAACTCCATTATATCGTCACTCAGGGTTTGGTTGAATTGGTTTAAGAATGTCCCTCAAAGGAAAAGTCTCTACCATCCGCACCTTAAAGGAAACATTTTAAACTGATAGTTACAATTGCGGGGTATGGGTCGCAAAAACAGCGTTCAGATGGGCTCAATGGAACAGAGAGGCTCAAGCCCTCCTCTTCGAAGAATACTTAGACAGAGATCTCAGAAACGGACCCACAGGACATGACATCATGCATAGTGAAATTCAAAAATATCGCCTTAAAATGCGGGCGGAAGTCAAACCAATCATCATTGTCGATTTGAACGTAGGATACAATGCGGCACCTCGTTGCCCTGAGGAATTGGTGGTAGTGGACCCCCCTCCCCCCTCCCCAATAACCCCTCCTCCCAACACGGGCTGGAAGAATCACTCGAAAAGGGCACTCACCTTTCATCATATGAACAACATTGTCGCTCACTTCGGACTGGACTGGCCACTACTAAAAAGCTTGAAGGAAGTCAGTACTAATATCAAGAATTAACTCATGGCTCTTATCATTGCATACCCAGACAATCAGATCACACAACCACTACCTATATGTTAGATATATAGTAATGTTCTGCTGTAATATATATATGTATAGTCTGTGAGATAAACCCCGAGTTGAGGGTTACGATATTAGAACGGTAAAAAGATGATCGATAAAAGTGAGATATACATAAATACCTAACGGGTGTTTCCCGTCTACTGGTGACGGTCACCCAGCCTACTGTACTATAGGAAGTGACAAGTGACAGATTAAGCTGTCGGTGTGTCACATCCAGCACACCACCTAGGGTGGTGACCGGAGCTAGTGGTGAAACGAAGCAACAAACTCCCTACTCAACTTTAGGAGGAAACTGTAGCACAACTGGGGGCCTGTACTCTTGGTCAGGGCGGTCCCAGCTCACAGCAAAGACTGCCAGATACGATTGTTAAGTGCTAAAACCCTAAACACAGCTCAAATTCAAGGAGCTCTTGCTTCTGCACATCTAGAAAGCTAATCACTAGCTAATCTCTAGGCAGGCACGGTGGAAGCAACCTCAGCCACTGGAGGTTCCCGAAACTGGTCGGCCAGCTCGGAGCAGCGTGAGGGTGCAGCAGTTGCCGGCCCCCGGGGCCGGTGGTAAATCATGCGTAGACGAAAATAGTAATGAATCTCCGATGTCAATTGCCGAGCTCTCTAAGCTCGGTGCCTCGTCCTCGTCCTCATACGAGTACGGCGGCGGTGAGTACTGTGCTTACACTATTGATTTTAACAAAAATTAATTATTTGAGGGGCAATGTCGTAATCTATAAACAATTGATGGAAAATAAATATCTTCAGCAGGCTCACACGTGACCAATAAAGTAATAGTATCTTTATTAAGTAATTCGGATGCCGATTTCGTGACCAATAGGAACAAGAAATAGTTGGGGAAAAATAATTTCCCTCGCCGAATGACGTATAACAAACAAATAGGCAAATAGTAATAAGTATCTGCTATGGACAAGTGTCGACCTAATAGTGATAGTAATTCACTGAGTCGGATGGTGAAAGATTCGAAGCGCTCATGATCACAGTCGCACTGTGCTAGGACAACACACGGTGTCATGCGCGGATGACTCAGCAATGTCATACATGCCAGTAGTGTCATACGCGCCTTACAGCATTAGCGCCCGAGACCCCTGTTGAGGAAGAGACCCCCCTTATACGGGAATACGCAGTACTACTGTACTGTGTAATAATGTGTCATACAGAATACTGGCACATCATACTGCATGATAATGTAGTACGAGCATATGATAGGTTGATGAGACTTGGCCATGCTGACTAGGATTACCTCAGAGAGCTGAGTGAATAAGTAATGGCCAAGGCCAAAGAAACAGTTGAGACTTCTAGAGTAAAAACAGCCGCATGGCAAAAGTCAAATATAATACCTAATTCTTACATGCAAGTATATGTAGTAAGTCTAGACATAGCAGTCCTATGTCTAAAGAGCTGACCTAGCAGTACCTAGGCAGTTGGTCATTATATGCAGTCCATATATGGCCCCCACCAGTAGTTACAGTGCCTTGTGAGGAGCAGTCCTCCCACAAAATGGTATCAGTGTGCTACGCACCACCACCACCACCGCTTCCACAGAATTTCTTTTAAAACTTTTATGACCTTTCCGAAAATTTACACCGTGACTTCGGCTTCATTGTTATTTGAGAATTGCCAGTGTGCGTTACGCTTACCCGCAGCCGCCCCTGCCGCGACTTCAGTTACGGCTTTTATCGACTTTTACGGCTCGCTGGCTTGTAGCAACCACATAAGTTGTCTTAGAATTGTCAATTGAAGCGACGTTTTCTTTGGCGCGTTGATCTGGAGATTTGGAATTTCGCGCTCCTCCTGTACAAGGGCCCCAGAGTGGCACGATTACAACAGTGTGCCACAAGTGCAAGTGTTGGGACCTGGTAGTCGTCGTGTGTATCGAATCTGAGAATGCAACTTCCAACTCCTGAGCTAATTTTATGAATGCACACAGATTCCAGCTCGGCGTGCTGTTTGGCAATGATTAATTTTCGACTTAGCGCACACAGAATAAGGCAGCCTGCCTACTTTGAAACGTTGATGCCGTTGCGTTAGCAGTTCTGCGTGCGTTCTGCACCTGCAACTCGTGGATTTACCGCGCAAATTGTATCGGGAATTCTTATTTTTACTTGGATCCTGGTTTGGGATTGTTTGGAATTCTACCTCTGGCACTGCCTTCATATTTGCGCTCTGACGCGCGCTGGTCGACGACTCGGCGTTTTTCTTGCTCGCTGGCAGCTTTACGCCGTCGATTCTTCTTGGGGATTGTACCGATTGGTTGGTATTTTCCGCGGGATCTTCATCTGCCATTTGCTCTGCGATTGGAGTGAGTGCGCAGCGTTCTTCTTTGGCTCGGAATGAGCATGATGCAGCTTCAAAGGAAGCGCCTTTTTTGTGTCGCGAGGTGTATTTTTTTTGTCGTGTCGCAAACAGATCCGATTATACTCAACATTATACACCGACGGTTCGCAGCTTTTTCAAAAAAAAGCTGCAAGGTCCTGCGTTTCCCTTATAGGAGCGAAACAGGTTTTCCTGGAAAAAGTGACATCGACGCACACGATACTACCAGAACTGTCCACCTTGGGGCCCTTTTTTACGGAAACAGTGTGATTTCCCTGTCAGATCGGGAGTAACCGCCCATATATAATTATATTGCAGTCCACACCGGTCACCTTAAGATGGCAAGCAGGAGAGTTATACAAATCGGTGGAGCATTGCCGCCAATCAGAGACGCATAGAATATTCCTGGGCGTAGTATCGAATTATGGATATTCATGCAGAAGTTATAAGCGCGACAGATTTCAGATGGCGTATAAAAGATATTTCCGACCGATCGCCAATCAGAGAAGCCATGAGATTAGATAAACTCCATGAATATGGGTCACACGCGAAATACCATAAGCTGACTGTGCACGTACAAGGAGCACGGGTTTTTTGTATAATTATAGAAGGCGCACGTGCTACAGATTTCAGGGTGGCTTACATGAGATGTTTTGGACTGATCGCCCATAACCGCCAATAAGAAGTGCGAGCGCCTGAGATAGGCACCATGAATATGGGACGACAAGGGAAAGGGATCGCACGACAAAAACGAGATGGTTTTGCAGACGCTGGATAAGCCAATCAGCGACGCGATCAGTTTCGATTTATATATTGGTAAATTAAAAAACTGCACCACAAAAAGCCCTTAAGTATGGCTTCCTCGCGACAAATGCGATGCGACTGGTTCCAGACTCTCGCAACATGCTGACATGGCATGGGTTTGCGACACGACAAAAAAAATTCACCTCGCGACATGCTGACATGGCATGGGTTTGCGACGAAGATTACAGTGTCACAGTTGAATGCCACACCCGAAACACTGTCATCAACTTTCATTCTGAATTTTCGCTATCTCCATCCGCTATCTTCATCCAGACATGGTACCAGACATGTGACCTCCATCGCATAATCGCACATCCCACCCGAGCCCCGGATCATGACAACCAATCGGCATCCCACATGAGCGGGGTCATCGATGACAACGAGAGACACGGGTAACAATTCCATATTTTACCCCGAAGATATGCGAAATTTACAATTATGAATTTGTCGCAAAACTGCTCTAACAGGTTTACCGATCTCAACATCATCATCAGCAGTCCTACCCCGGATTGTTTCGGCCGATCGTTAGTAACCGACAACAAGAGACACGGGTAACAATTCCATATTTTACCCCGAAGATATGCGGAATTTACAATTATTTACGCATCTCGTCATTCAAGATCATCTCACCACTCCTATCGGCGGCGCGGCCCGGACAAAAATGGATATGGTATGATCCTGGTCGGCAACGTTTTCATTTTTCGCCAAGCTCTTATCTTGCGCCTACCTGCTCGCTGTCTCAGCGCGCGGCTTGTGTTTTTGTTTGATTAATGATTTTTGCGCGCTACTTATCTTTAGCGATATTTCATATCGACCATGTTTTCGTGTGCATGCCAAATTGGTTTTTGGGGTTCTGAATGACAAATATGAGGCTTAATTTGAATAGTCCTTGAAGGAATTTCGAAAAATCTGGTTTTTGACCCTTCAAAGTAGCCACGCGAGTCACGCGTGCGGCAAGAAAACGGGAAAGGTGGAAGTATCGTGTTAGGTGTGGAAAGTTATGATTTTGCCTTATGTTTGTGAACGAAATGTTAGATTTTTGCACTATTAGAATATGTAATATTTTGACATTTCCAAAAATGCAACTAATTGCTTACATGGGAGAGATCCAGCAGATTTATGGCCCATTTTAGGGTGTTTGGAGGGTCACGTAGTAAAATACTTCTCATCGGGCGAAAGTGAGCAGCAAAGGACATATTTCCAAAAGCTATTATGCTGAAAAAGTTGTTCAGGACTGAAAACAACCAGGGGTGATGCTCCCCCAGGCTTCATGTGACCCAACATGGGCATTCAGCGGGTCAATTTGTCCTGAATGGCTACTATCCAAATTCATGGTCCTCCCACAAGGACCAACGCGCGATGACTATTATGAGTGCCACATGGATCTTTGAGGCGTATACGTGCTTTTGGCATCATATTTATGAGTCAATTGAATAATTTCCCCTACAGGATCGTCCACGCGTGTGCTAGAGGGGCGTGCTTAAAGGGTGCGCTTTTGATATGTTTTTATCGAAATCGTCGAAAAAAAGATGGTCCTCCCACAAGGACCATAGTCTTTAAGCGTCCTAGCGGTTGCATGGTGCGCGGTGTTGGCCGCTCATGGTCGCACACCTTGAGTTTATGACCAAATATGAAAACTTAGTTGGATAGTCCACACTCTAGTCGCCATCTGAGCTCTCGTTTACCGTGGCGGGTGATCACTCCCGAGTGAAATAAGGATTTTGTGATTTTTGCACTTCTAATTTTCACTTCGCGTCAATCTAACGAGTGCACATCGCTCACATACTTGCCCATATGGCTTATGTTAAGCTTTCAAAAATCATTTTATGGATATACTTCAAAAGTTTAAGCACCATACGCTCCTACCACACTGTGAATGCACTCTAGCGGGCATCGTGGATAATGGGGCATGTTTGCACCGATTATCCCATTCCGGCTAAAAAACCGACTAAAAAGGTGTACGGTTGTTAATACGCATTAGAGATGGCCAATATATGCACTCCAACATGACGTATGACCCAAATATGATGGGGACATGTGTATAATATCGATATGATCGCTTGGACGCAGGTGTAGCCTGCACATACTATTCCCCAAAAAGCATTAAAGATATCGTACCTTTTTGTGCCTTTTTGAATTTTCAAAAAAATGCAATCTGAAAAAATTGAGGGTGCTTGTCGCAAATGCGAACGCCACGGATATATTGGGTGGATCCAGGCCGGACCATGCCAAAATTAGCCCATACATTTCCTAATATTTGCCTAGGAAATGGCGGGATATGTGGATTGTGACACCTATAATAACGGCGTGAAATGGGATGCCACCGGGCACAAACATCCACCTATCATCGGCCATGGTATGTGCCACCAATATTGCATAGCGTCGGCGCCGTGTGCTTCAAAATTCCGTTTGCGAAAAAATCAAGAGCTACATACCTCGTTTTCAAACATTTGAAAAACTACAACGTTGAAAATTTCAGGGTTACTAGCAGTTATGCTACCAATATACGCATGCCACATCGGATATATGCCAAGCGGCCATATGATAAGTTAGTTTGGGTCATAATTAGTTTACCTTATTGGTGGTTGCCTCAATTTATCTCAAGAAGATGCTTTAAAAAAAATCGTGAAAAAGTGGTCCTTGTGATAGGACCCAACGCAATTTGGGTCCTATGATAAGGACCCCGGGGCAGTAGCCACAGATGTTGCAGGACAGTGGCTGTGAAATCAGCGAGCCATTTGGTTTTAACGACGGACATACCCGGGAGATGGAAGAAGCGCTTAAAGGTTCTGCAGCCTGCACGGACGCCACCGACCCTTCGACCTGGGACCCCGAAAGTGAAAACGAGACGCCGCAACGATGGGGCTTTCTTCTGTCTTTCAAGGCGAAGAACAAAAGGCAGCAACCCGAGTTGGCGTTCGTTTCGACGGTGAAGACCATGTTGTACAAGATGCCAAAGGACTGTCCTTACGCGGACGCCATCGTTATCATGCATCCCCGACACGAGTGCGAAGTATTGGCTACTGTTACCGAGGCAGTAGTATTTGGTATTGACAAGTTCCAGGAGGTGGAGGGTATTATCAGGATTGCACTGCCAGCAGGTAAAGCTCCTATAGACAAGCTGGTAACCACGATAACCGCCGACCTGAATGGGCTTCCATATCTCGACGCGCGTCTTTCCAGGAAAGTGGCGAACACCGGGGCGATTGTCAGTTATCAGAAGTTTGTTCCTGATCAGCAGGTAAACAAGATACTGAACAAGAGCGGCATACTGGAGGGAAAGTCGATTTGCCCGGCCTTCAAGGCTTCTATCAAGTGCGAGCGGCACCTGGAGTTCCGGTATGAAGTGGTGCAAGGGATGAGGGTGTCGACCCAAATGCACAGGCAGTTTACTGGTGTCCACAGGTTCGTTTGCCTGACCATGAACCTGTCACTGACCCAACTTCATTTGTAATACATTCGTTTGTAGTACATAGTCAAGATATAGGAATAATGAGTTTGTTGGTGCCCACAGGTTCGTTTGCCTGACATGGGCTGGCCAGTGGCACGCCACTTACATGGCGATAAACGGCAATCACCCCGATCAGGGCCAGATTACTTTCACGATGTTCCAGGCCCCCGCTCTGTATAACCGGACGCTGGAGATGAAGCGAAAGGAGAAGTGTGCCGACAACTACCCGCACGTGCGAATAACAAAGAAGAATATCTCGAAGGTTTCTCTGCAAGGCGTCGTCACGCGCCTGGTGGAAGCCAGAGAAGAAGGGCCGCTAAGCGCTAGCCAGAGAAGAAATTGACAAGGAGAACCAGCACTACAGGTTGTTCAAGAAGGTCCTGGGGCTGTTCTGGGAGAGGATCGAGGTAGCAGAGGGGCTGGGCCAAGAGGCTGGTGGGAAGTTTGAGGCTAGGAAGTGGTGCTTGGCGGACAGCCAATTCAAGGCGAACGCCCCTCCGCGAGTAGTGGGAAAGATCATCATAGGCAGCAAGGGCAAAACCGCCAAGTATGTGGATTTCCCGACTGGAAGGTATGGTTTACTGGAGGTCAACATTAGCATAAAAATTTGTAAATATTTTCATTTGATAAATAGGTTGGCTGAGCCTATCTAAACATATTATGCACTTCGGGGAGTCACGTGGTTAAGGCATGGAGAAGTTATGGGCGATACCGTTCCGCGATCTCCCATACTTAACCATACTTAAGCACCAACTAAAAACACATATATCTCGAGATCTAGATCTGCAATTTTTTATGCTAATGTTGACCTCCAGTAAACCATACCTTGATGTACCTTATGCCGCCTGCGCATGTACCCGGCATGTACGCATGTACGGGTACATGTGTACCGCATATGTACTCAGGTTACCGTTGAATGTTACCGTTACTCGTTACCGTTGGATGTTACCGTTGGGACACCCGGGGTACATGGTGGGTACATATGTACTTAGGCCAAGTACATATGTACCTATGGATATAAACATGCCTGGTGCGCACGTACCCGACATGCACCCGCGCATCAGGTACATGCCGGGTATGCGTGTACGCGGGTCAAGTACATATGTACGTAAGCCAAGTGCATACGTACTTATTGTTATTAACATGACTGGTGCATATGCACCCCGCATGTACATTTGAGTGAGGTACATGCCGGGTACGCATGTACGCAGACCAGGTACATATGTACTTATTGATACTAACATGACTGGTGCATACGTACCCCATATGCACGTGTATATCGGTGCATTATTAGTACACATGTACCAAGCGTGTACGAGCCTCCCATACATATGTACCCAATATGTACGTACGTATGCATTAGTACGCTATAGGTGCATGTGTACTCGAAAACGGTACACATGCACGCAATGGTGGGTACAGCTTTGGTGCGCGTGTACGAGGCCTATCTATATGCACAATATCACTAGAGGATTGCGAAAATGTGTGCTACTTACATAAAGTGTGTTCACAATGCGTATGCTATGCGAAGGCTAGCACATCACGCATACGCATGGAACACTCGAGCATGTTTAATACAATCATATTAATACGATAGTGTAGCTAGCTAGGCACGATGGGATACAATTGGGACTACTCATCTCTATCCTACCAATACGCAAAATAGCGTTCTATTCGTACGATTTCTAGTTCCAACACTACGATTGTAAACAATCTATCAACCTAGCACGCTCGAAGGGAAGCTTGAAGCTCATGAAGTACTCGAGGCGGTCGATTTTCTCCATTTAGGGTTTCTCCAAAACAGCCGATCTGAAAAGTAAAGCAAGGAACCAACACTTAGTAAAAAGCGGAAAACGCATTAAAGATGCCCTTGTGCAAAACATAACTAGCAACCTAGGAACCTCAAAGAAGCGCGAATGTGAACGCGAGATGATGGTGGAAAAATTGATTTCACCACTCGAATACTTTCAGCGAGACAACGGGGTCTTTCCAAAGGACCACTGCCGAGATTGCGAAAATGGCCCACGACGCCCAGGCGAAGATGCTCGAAAATAATGCACTGGCCCAACAGAGGATGCTAGAGAAGAACGCGGACACCTTGAAGGAGATTAACAATCACCACGCCTCGGAGGCTGCAGCGATGAGGGAGATCCTGAAGACAGCCGTGCAGGTAGGAGCTAGTTGTTACGTTCAAGTTGTTTGTGTTTATTGTGGAGGAGGGAACTCTGGCTTGAGGTCCAGATTGAAAGACACGGAACTTGTAACTGGTGTGGGGGGGGGCGGTTGGTACGTCACCGGTAACAGGCAGTAACAGCAGCAGGCCCGTTCGCCCAAATGTTCCAACTGGGCGGAGGAGGCTTTTACCCGGGAGCGCCAGCGCTCGGCGCAGTAGGAGGGTCACCTGCTTTAACGACGCCAACGGGCTCCAAAGTCCCGGGAGCCTCTCCTCCATCACGACCGGCGATGTTCGCTTCTCCACCACGAGCAGGTCCGCAGTGGCCAGGTCAGATCGAACTCACCCCGGCGGCGAAAGCTGACGCTGAGAAGTTAGGAGAAAGCCTCTGGACAGACTTGAAGTGCGAGGACCCGGACAAGAAACGGTCGGCGATCGCACAGTACAACGGGTACAAGGAGCTCGCCCAGCACCTGGAAGTGTCTGAACCAGTTCTGCGCGCCAAGGTGATTGTGCAAACGTTTGACCTGTACATGTCCGTTAGCAAATAGGTAGTTGTGCTTAATAAGCCAGCCAGCAAACGAACTGAGAGCTCGCACCTGCACTGCCATCGTACCGGCCTTTACAATGAATAATACCGCGCCCGCAAGAAAACCCCTAACCCTGGGTGCTTTGCCTGTTCAAATAAAGACTGTATATTTTCATAGCACCAACGTCTTATCTGGTAGCATCCTTCTTGCCTTTTGTCGATTTTTGTTGAATTTTTGTGCTACGCGCACAGTTACAGTCTCGTGCAGACCTACACCCCCTAGATTTAAGGTGGGTGCCACCGCTTTTAGCCGCATTAAAGCCTCCCATTCTCGGGGTGTATGTAAGATATGAACAAAAGTTTCTTCAGACTCAGTTTGATTGGAATGACTTTGACGTATCCAAGCTGAAAACATCGTCATTATCACCACTTTCAAAAAATGGCACTTGAGCACCACCCGAATCTCGGTGACAAATCGCCGGGAAACCCCATAATTAGGGCTATACCCTAAAATTTCAAATTTTGGAATAACGTGTCATTATCTACTCTCCAAATGCTATTTAGTCATATAAAAAACCTCATTATCATAACTTCCGCCGATTGACACCTGAGCACCGCCCGAAACTGGGCGAAAAATCACCCGGAAACCCCAAATTTCGGGCTATACCCTAAAATTTCAAATTTTCAAATAACGTGTCATTATCTACTCTCCAAATGCTATTTAGTCATATTAAGAAAACCTCATTATCATAACCTTTCAAAAAATGAGAATATAATGAGACACCCGCGTGTCTCATTTTTGCGATATGATCGTTCCTCGTCGGATTCAACCGACGCGGTCGGGGAGTGCGTAGTCGGCTCCGACACCACCGGCATGTTGGCGGTGAAAGTGTTCACGTTGAAAGTCGATGCCCCAGCCGTGCGTGCCAACTCCGAGAACTCAGTGACGGCGGAAACGGGGGCCTCGTCGTCCTCCTCGCAGAACGAGCACGCGGAGAGGTCGGCGAAGATGTCTGGCTTCCCGCCCGCGAGCATGCAGAGGGCGTCGAACTCTACAGCGTCGTCGTGGTCGATGGCATGTTATAACTTCGCGGCCAACACCGAGTTCTCGGCTTCCTCAGCGAAAGCGTAGGCCGAGAGGCCGGTCCGACCCCCGTTCGGGCAGTCCCGATGCCAATGCCGTGCCTTGCCCTTTGCGCACACCTGATTTTGACAATACGGCACCGTCGCACCGGTGTCGCGATGAAAGGCGACCTTCTTCGAGACGGATTCCCCCCCTTGGGAAGGGGCGATGCTGCAAAGCGGGTCTTCGGCCGTCGGTCTGGTTTGTCCGCGCGCGGAGTGAATCCTCGCGGGGACGGCTCGGACTCAACGGAGGCGAGAAATGTGTGCTAGGACAACATACTGTGTCATGCGCGCCTTACGATATTAGCGCCCGAGACCCCTGTTGAGGAAGAGACCCCCCCTTAGTGGGAGTACACAGTACTAGTGTACGGTGTAAGAAGGTGTCATAGTGAAGCACTGACACCTCATACTGCATGATACTGTAGTAGAAGCATCTGATAGGTTAATGGGACTTGGCCATGCTGACTAGGATTAACTCAGGGAGTTGAGTGAATAAGTAATGGCCAAGGCCAAAGAAACAGTTGAGTTCCCAAGAGTAAAGACAAGCCGATATGGCAAAAGATATAACCTAATTCTTATATTCAAGTATATGCATTGAGTCTGGACATAGATCCTAAGAACCAGCATAGTTTGGTTAGCATCAAATGAGATATAGAGCATAATATAGAACCTTGCACTATATCTTATCCACAAGTAGTTTCACAGTGACTGTTAAGTAGAGGGTTTGGTACTGCCTCCTACAAAATGGTATCAGTGTGCTACGCACCACCACCACCACCACCGCTTCCACGAAACTTTTTACTTTCGAATTATGACTTTTCCGACGACTTTATACCGTGACTTCGGCTTCAATGTTATTTGAAATCTGCCAGTGTGTGTTACGCCTTCCCTGACGCGACTTCAGTTACGGCTTTTATCAACTCACTGGCTTGTGATACCCACATAACTTATCTTTTATTTGCTTGCAAAAGCGAATTTCTTCTTCGACGCGTTGTGCAGTTGTAGTTCATACTGGATTCTAGAAATCGGGCGCTTTTAGGGCCTAGAAGCGCCCACCGACAGTGCTCTTGGCGTCCTGCCAGGATGCAATGCGTTCGAGCTCGTGTGTCGCCATGGTGCTTGAGCCAGCGCGAGTTGCCTTAGAATTATCAATTGAAACGAAGTTTTCTTTGGCGCGTTGATCTGGAGATTTGGAATTTCGCGCTCCTCCTGTACGAGGGCCCCAGAGTGGCACGATTACAAAAGTGTGCCACAAGTGTGGTATTGGGACCTCTGGTAGTCGTCGTGTGTATCGAATCTGAGAATGCGACTTCCAACTCCTGAGCTAATTTTATGAATGCGGACAAATTCCAGCTCGGCGTGCTGTTTGACAATGATTAATTTTCGACTTAGCAAACACCAGTGACAGAGTAAGGCAAGCCCTGCCTGCTTTGAAACTTTGATGTCGTTGCGTTGGCAATTCTGCGTGCGTTTTGCGCCTGCGACTCGTGGATTTACCGTGCAAGTTGTATCAGGAATTCTTAATTTTACTTCGACCCTCGTTTGAGATTGTTTGGAATTCTACCTCTGGCACTGGCTTCATATTTGCGCTCTGGCGCGCACTGGTCGGCTCTCAGCGTTTTTCTTGCTCGTTGGCAGCTTTGCGCCGTTAATTCTTCTCGGGGATTGTGCCGATTCGTCGGTACTTTCCGCGGGATCTTCATCTGCCCTTTGCTCTGCGATTGGAATGAGTACGCAGCGTTCTTCTTTGGCTCGTCTGGCTGGGAATTAGCGTGATGAGGCTTCAAATTGGCGCTATTCAGCTTGCGTGCGTGTTCTTCGTCGGAGGTCTTTGCGACTGCGTGGGATTACACAAATTTATGCTGTAGAATTCGAAAATGTTCTTCGTTTTGGCAGAAATGATGCAGCTTGCTCGCGTTGCCCTTAGCGCTACAACGCTCCAGCGTTCTTAACAGTGGCTAACCCTAAGTGGAGTCGCGCTGTGACGTTGCTTTGCCTTCTGTGGCCTCATCGTTGACCGGAATTGCTAGATTTGTTTTCGTCTCGGATCTTCGAGTGTGTTGGAAAGCTTTTGCTGGAAATTTGTGCATCAGTTGGTTGTTTCCTCTTGGGCCTAGCTTCTGCGCCTTCGCTTTTCTTCTCTCATACTTTTATCGCTTGCGGCGGAAGCTAGCGAATCTTCCTCGGTTGATTTGTGTGTTTCTCCACCTACGTTTGGCGCTCCTGGGTTGGCGGGATTGCACTTGCAGCTTGAGCTTGGAGCTCTTCGCTTGTGCTCGCTTGGCAGCTCCGGCGGCATGGCGCTCCCAGATCCTGGCATGACAGCGGGGGGGGAGGAGCTGCGAGATACAGTGCTGGATGCCAGGAATAGGTCTTTTGTGTTTGCGCGAGACGTCCACGAGGCGCAGCACAGTGCACCACAGGCGGCGGTGCGGCTCGGTGCGTCCGCGGCGGCGCTGCATAGTGCGCCACCAGCGGCGGCGCGGCACTTGGCGCTTCCAGCGGCGGCGCGTCACAGTGCGCCACCAGCGGCGGCGCGGCACTACTATGGCCAAGGCCAAGCACTGGGAGTCAGCTCGCGACCTCCAACAACACGGTGGGAAGCAGAGCCGGAGGCGGCACGCGGCTTGCGGCATCCCAAGCATGGCTCACGACAGCGGGTACGGCTAGCGCGCGGTGCAGAGCTTGCGTCGGGTGGGTCGCTAAGGCGAGCCCCGTCAGCTACTGCCGCGGGGCCGGCGGCGGATAGCTCGCGACACCGACAACGAGAGCAGTTATCGCATAACGCACAGTTAACAGCACGCATCCCACGCGTGGCCATGCCCCTCGCGCTCAGCACGCGGTGCCCAGCGCTCCGCGTGGATTTACAAGCCTCGACGCTCTGCAAAGACGCGTTGGCACCCAAGGCCGACCACGACATAGCATGGACCTATCTGCAGAGAACATAGCCATACTTTTCCCCAACGGCCCGCATTCGCTATTTTCATAGGCCAGCCATCGGCCAAGCCGGCCTACGGCCGGCAATTCATCGGCCGGCCTTCGGCCGAAGTGGCCAAGCTTTCACCTCGTTTCTTCATGGTCGCTTGCGACGGCCAACTATCGGCCAACCTTTTTTTTTTTGCATCACTATTATTTGCGTGTCATCGCACTCGCATGCCGATGTTGGGGATTGTTCGCATGCCGCACTCTCGGGTGCCGTCGCCTGCCGTATAAGTGTGCTCCTAGAGGCTTTGATGTATGCGCAATCGATCTAAGAAGGTGGCTAGACCAAATTCGAATGATGTCGCCACCAAAACGACCAAAAACTATTTTCCAGAAAGTACAGACAGCCGCCCCGATTTTGGGGACTGTTCACATGCCGCACTATCCGGTGCGTTCTCACGCGCACAAGTTCGTAATAGATGCGAGGACTGCGACTGTCCTCTGAGTTAAGATCCACGACAGTGCTGTTATCAGGCGAATAAGACGCGCACGGGTCAGAGGTGGCACACGCGCCCTGATTAGACAAACTAGTAGGATCCGAACCCCACTGAAACGGTGCACAACGAGCTACACATAACAAAGTGAGAAGCACACCCAGCATAGTGTAAAGTCCCATATCGTTTACGCTTCAGAAATTCGTTTGCGTTCGTTCTGGCGACGGAGTTTGAAGATGTTGGAAGGTGTGAAAACAAGTGGTTGACGGTGTTCTGCGGTGTGTAAGACTGTTGGATTTCGATGTCGTTGTGCGCGAATTATCGAATCCAGCGGCCACACATCGGCCAACCCGGCCTAGGTCGAATATCGATCAGCTCAAGCAGCGGCCACCTGTCGGCCAGGGTGGCTGAGACCCATTATCCCTCGTTTACTCTTTGGCGGGCGTCGGCCCAGAGCAGGGTAAAGCATCGGCCCGCCAGCGGCCCGGAGCGGTGCCGAGTGGCCCCGGGCCGGACCGCCACGGTAGGCAATGTACCCTGCCTATCTGGACCTCCTGTATGCAGACGGTAGTTGGTGCCCCCCAGCACAGCAAATAGCTTAGTCCTTGTGAAAGGACTGGGACTTTTTCATCGAAAACCGCAGAAATACACCCCCAAATCGTCGCATTAAAATGTAACACTATAATCACTTGAGGCTTGTACCAATATATTTTAATAATGCGTTGAGCCATAAATATGATGTGGAAACACACTCTGGGAGACTGGGACCTATTGACCACAAACGATGCCCAATATTGATTGTTGACTCGTAGTCCTTGTGAAAGGACTGTTAATTTGGATAGTAGCCACATAAAGCGTAAGTGGGGCCAAACTTGTTAGATATATAGTTCTGCTGCATTATATATCTAGTCTGCGAGATAAATCCCGAGACAGTTGAGGGTTACGATATCAGAATGGGGAAAAGATGATTGAGATATACATGGCTACTGCCCGACGGTCCTTGTCATAGGACTGGAAATCGCGTCCGGTCCTATCACAAGGACCGGAGCTTCGGGAATTTTTTGGCGTTCTCTTGACGGTCGGAGACCCCATCTTCCGTATCGTAGTACCCTTAGGACCTAAACTTAGTGCCAATATGCGCGACGTACCTTATATCGTCATATAATGCATATATCCAATGTATTTGTACAAGGCACCCTACCATTTTTGGGTTGCAACTCTTGAAGGACGGTGATAAATACCTCTTATATCTTCATAATTTTTATCCAATCGAATTTGGCGTCTGACAAGCTTGTCAACCTACCAATTTGAACCCTAGCATAATATCCAATCATGCGCAAAAGATTGTGCACGTTTTCGATACATATTGGTTCATATATACACCTTGAAGTTTGGGTTTGGGGTTGAAACCCTATCTTTTTGCTAAATTTCACACCTTATTTGTAGGAAGGGAATCTGCCCTTGATGTGCAAATACGAATGAGGATATACTAGAATTTTCATCCTGCACGTAAACGTCTTTTTCCAGATATATATAATGAATTTTTGAACGCTTTAATATGATGTATACGTGTCAATTCCTTAAGTGTGGGCTTAAGTACGGCGACCCTAATCCTGCGTCGATTTAGTGGCTATTACCCTTCGGGTGGCTTAAGCCACCCTAACAGCGATTTAGGGTGGCTTAAGCCACCTTAACGTTTTCAATTATTGCGGGAGCTATCGGTACCGGAAACTAGATTTTTTAAGCTCAAAATGACGGCGACAATGTCTTCTTTTAGACACTATATGCACTATTCGGCGAGCCCAAGTTCCCGGTGAGCAATTTTGGGAAGTATCCGAGAGGGTGCAACATTTAGTGGATTTTGAGCGATTTTTTCCGGTTTTTGCATACCCATGCTACTTCAACCGAGATTTTGAGGGTCAAGATGACCTCGGATCAAACTTTTGGCAACACACTGCTGAAAGACCAGCTCGAGACCTTGACATCACAGGTCTCCAAATTTTGAAAAGCGCCTTCGAGGAAGCCCCCGTGAGCTAATTGGCTTAAGGTGGCTTAAGCCATCTTAAGGAAAATTGGGAAATACCCACCCTACTTCAACCGAGATTTTGAGGGTCAAGATGAACTCAGATCAAACTTTTGATAAGACACTGCAGAAAGAGCAGCTCAAGATCTTGACGACATAGGTCTCCAAATTTTGAAAGCACCGCCGAGGAAGCCCCAATGAGCCCTTCACGTTAAGGTGGCGTAAGCCACCTTAAGCTGCGGGTAATAGGCATTAATCGCGTCTAAAAGTGGGTCGGGCGGCCGACCGGGCGGCCGGGACACGGCCCGCCGGGCCGCCCGGCCCATCGGCCCATTAGAAATCCCCCAGTCGGCTACGAAGATCGTCAGGTGGATGGACGTGCATCAATGCTTGGACCTATCAAGTCGAGCACCACAAAATTGCCCTTCAATTACACAAAAACCTTCACGGAAACTAGCGAATATTAACAAGAGAGCAATACATATATTTACCGACTGCAGAGGGTTCAGACGGAACCTGTTGCTGCACATTATTTACGGTTTGGGTTTTCATTGTCCAAAATAGCAAAAAGAAAACAGAAGTTAAAACGCAACGTAGTGGGCAGCATATTCACTTTAGGGTTAAATGTGCAGTGCGCGTAGGCAAATGCCATATATGGTAGAATGCGCGTAGGCAAATAGTTTTAATGTAGTATGCGCGTGGGCAAGTGATTTTAATGGTGGTCTACGCGTAGGTAAATGAATTTAATGGCCATCTGCCCGTAGGCAAATGAAATTAATAGTGAGATATTCGTAGACACAGTCATAAGGGTGTATATGGATGCAGATATCATTCTAGCATTCATGCCGAATGCATAGCTGGCTACATATATGCAAAAATGAATGCTGAATGCATGCAACAATGAATGCATATACACAGTATGCAGAAATTAATGCAGACACACATTATACATATGTCTTCACAGAAACAACTGATTTAGGGTTTATCCCAGAACTAATACATAATGCCCCAGGTACTAGAAAAAGTCTCGCAGGCACTTCTTGGCAGCTTACCAAGTCACAGCTATTCATCTCAGTCTTCAGACGCTACACTTTCAAACTATAAGAGGGCATTTTGAAGCACGGTGTCCCGCGCGCTTGCACTTTGAACAGGTGAAGGTCCTCTTCTTCCCTCCAAACCTCTCTAGGACACCCTCCTTGCGCTTCTGCAGCTTGGACCTACCCTTCCTTTTTGGTGCTGCAGGCGGCAGCTTCAAAAGAGGGCCATACAGCTTATGCGCATGTGCCTCCGCCAGGCTCGGGAAATCAGGAAAGTGAAGGTCCAGGGGATATTGTGCCTTCCAGCCAGCCACCGTCTTAATAGGATCCTTTGCCAGTCCAAGCCAGCAAAGCGTGCGTGTGCAACATTGTGGTGGCAAGGGAGACCTGTTAGAGCAGTCACACCACAATCACAGCTTGGAATGCTCACCAACTTACTCGTGTATCCAACACCTGGGCGTGCCGCGGATTCCACACGAGCGGTGCTCTTATTGCACCCCGCTGGGAAGGTAACACCTGATGTGATTGTCTGCGCTTTCGCCAAGACATCCTCCATCCTGCTGAGCACTGGGGAGATGCCGTGTGGCGGTAAGCGCCTTCCGCTTGTTGTCATTGAACCGCCGTGCACTGTCTCTGACCAGGCGAAGCAGAGCTCCGGGCATGTGCAGCCCAGAGGAAAATTCCTTCCTCACTTCGTCGTTCACGCACAGCATGCATGCCTTCCACGGTGCTGTTCACCCACTCCCCATGCAAGTTCCCACAAGGCGCCATGTACTGCGCCTCATATCTGGCACCTGACTCAGGTATGCCGCGGCTTGAGGGGAATACATGGCCTTGATCTCCTCGAGTCTAGCAGGTGTCAATGCCTTCACCGCTTTCTCCCAGAGTTGCCTTGCCTCCGATCCACCAGGCGTCACAGTCGTTGTTCGGTTGTGAGGACTGAACCAGTCTCACAAGGGTGCAAGTAACACTTACAGGGAATACAGTAATCGCTCACCGTTAAGAAAACCCGACGATAAGAAAGTAGCCAGCGTTTCAGTACCCAAGTTGGTGAATATCGCTGGCTGGTTTTCGAAGGTTATGGCACGGGCCAAAATAAGAAATATGGGTGCTGGCTGGCCGGCCGAAGATATGATTTTCCAATTTCTTATAGCTAAGAAAAAATTGCTGGCATTTGCAAATATTAATTATGATATTATAGATATGTGACATCAATATATCACTTCTCTCAATATTTCATGTACAAATTCAAATAATAAGGGATAACTAATACAACACATCAGATACATGTGTGTGTACAGTTGGTATGCAATTGGTAAAATTTTAAGAAAGTGTCTGCGCTAGGTGCGTGTCCATGTGGATGGCTAAGAAATGCGCTGGCTGAGCGAAGAGATCGCGGTCCACTATTCATAGCGTTTTCATAGGACGCTGGCGCTGGCGGGGGG
>LGRX02006353.1:0-33196 GCA_001247695.2 Cymbomonas tetramitiformis
GCTCGTGGGAGGGGCGGATGATGTGAGGTCCTGGGAGGTAGAGTCGTTTGTCGTGTGGCCGTTCGGTTGGAGGGGATTTAGAGTTGTAGATAAGGTCGGGTTGGTGGGCGTTCGGCTCACGCACGTCATGCGCGGCGCACCCTCTAGTTTAACCGCGCCAGCTATGCACGCGCGGGATCACACCCGGCCTGTGTACGCAGCTCGTGGCAGGGGCGGATGCTGTGAGGTCGTGGGAGGTGGAGTCGTTTGTCGTGTGGCCGTTCAGTTGGAGGGGGGTGTGGAGTTGTAGATAAGGTCGGGTTGGTGGGCGTTCGGCTCACGCACGTCATGCTAAATCACGAGGCACGTTCTTTTAGCGGCCCTGTGATCCCGTCAGTCAGCATCAAGTGCAGATGTGTATAAAGGGTACAAGAATGCATCAAATAATTGTACGCAAACTCCAGCAAATCATTACACACCCTACCGACCCTCCGACCGCACCGAACAACATCGTATGGTATCGGTTCAGTTTGTGGTGCAGACGGTGGCCCGCGCTCTGCGATCCCGTAACGGAGTGCCAAATGCCATGAGACACCGGTGGTCGAATCAGGAGCGCCACGCAACCGACAGGCAGCTGGCCCACATCTGAACGTGGAGGCTTACATAAGGAAGATCCTGTGGCATTCGACCTGGAGGCTCAGCAGATTGTGGACAAAAACACGAGTGCATATTGGGCAAACGTCCCCGAGGCCCAGGAGCGATTCGATCTGTGTGTGAAGCTGTTTACCCAGGCGTATCCTACACTGGAAAAACACGTCGCAACCCGTAAGGCAACGACGGCTAGTCAACCGACGTTATCTGGGACCGAAGGGCACGACAATAGAACAACGCCAACAGACTGACTTGAAGGCGGTGACGGAATTCAACAACCAAGTCCGAGACAAACGCCCAGACTTGGTGATAGCCCTGGCGGCACCCACTCATGGTGCCTTGGCCGGGGCCATAGATCCCCTATCGCCAATATCCGCTGCTGTTGAGCGGGTGGTTAATGCTGGGGCCGGGAGGTGGCCTACAAATATAAACATGGAGCCTCGACGGAGCCCACGAGTGCACGCCGCTGTTGATGCGGCGGCTGTAATTGCCCGGTACCTCCACCGGACTGGTCCACTGGTACGCCAGCATTCTGCGGCACCAGCGGTTGCCCAGGTACCTCCACGGCGGACTAGTCCACGAGTGCACGCCGCTGTTCCTGCAGCAGCACCACTGGTTGCCAATATACCTCCACGGACAAGCCCACGAGTTCGCGACGCCGTTCCTGCAGCCGTGCCACTGGTTGCCAATACACCTCCACGGACTAGTCCACGAGTTCGCGACGCCGTTCCTGCTCCAGGAGCACCACTGGCTGCAACCAGCGTGCCTCGACGGAGCCCACGAGGTGACAAAGCGGAGCGGAACCAACGGTAACTATGAGGAGCAGAGGAAGAAAACGATGGCTAGTACGTAGTCTACCCGTTTGCGACTCGCGCATGTGTACGTGAACAAACACGCGTTAGTTGGCATGTTCTCGTGTTAGTTTGCGCAATCATGCTAGATGATAATAAATAGGCATGGGGTTTTTTGCACTACTGTCAGGCAACAAACGCAAGTTGAGCGTTGCGTTTGGTTGCGCACTAACCGCATACGAAGACTTGCCGCAGTTCCGAAACCTGGCACACTACTGACCATCTCTAATGGGGCTTTTCGCAGGCTTTGATGCCCGGAGGCCAAGCTGGTCCTCTTCGAGGTCTTCAGGGCTTATCACAGCAGCCGCTGCCCGTGGCGATGGACGCCCAAGGTACACCAGGAGTGCCTGTGGGACAGCCAAGGCTGATACCTGACAGGCAAAGGGCGGCCGGGGTAGAGGCACAGAAGCTCGTCATTGCTTTGAAGGAGCAGAGCACAGCCGCCGCCCTCGAGGCAAGCATCAGGTTGGAGGAGCTTAAAGCCCTTGCTTCCTTTCATGGGGAGTCAGGCAGCACCACCGACGCACTGTATGCACAGGCGGTGGTGCGGATGAACAGCGCTCTTATGGGGGAAGTACCAGCGCCCATCTCTTAGGCTAGGCTGCACTCAAACCCTGAGTAATGCTCGTACATGTAAATAGGAATTGCGAATATGCTTCAATCCCACGTATTGTGGGTGGTGCTTTTTTGGTTCTTGACAATATTTGAAACTTGTGAACAGTAGGGATACTTTGCATTTTCATCATTCACCACGGTTCATGGCATGACTTGCACTCCCGCTTCAAACCCTAAGTCGTTTCAGCTGAACTGGCTAAAAATGAGCCATCCCGCAGCTGTGGAGCACTGCCCTATGAAGTTTTTTTATGTCTCTTGTTAATTGACTATTCTTAACCCCTAAACCGTCATAACTATTTTTGGTTTTGGTTGATGTCAGTGTTTTCCATATAGCCGCCGCATACGAAGGCCGATTTGCGTTTTGAGCATACCACTTGAAACGTATTTCAAAGGCGCATCGCACTGCATTGTTCAAAATTGAGCATCGAGTGAAAATGCGATGTCACCAATGAATGTATATCTCACGCATTGCGGCGCTGAATGCGTATCCACTGCCCCGTGTAAACCCGAATCATGACCCTAGCATGTTTTGCATAACGCCTAGCTATGTGTTGAAGATGTAACGTGGCCTAAATAGGGTTGAACATGCGTATTTATACGCGTAAACCATAACCGTGTGTTGCGTCAAACGATTTTCACACTCTTCATCGTTTGATCTTGGAAGCATGCGACAGTTTTGAGAGACATTGGGCACGCAGTTTGATGCGCATAAGGGAGACCTTTTCAAAACTGTTTTCAAAAGCATTTTTGGATTTTAGACGGCTTCATAAATCAATTTTGGGTACCCTTGGGTCATATATGACCCAGGAAACGGTTTAAGGGTTAATTAAGATAAGTTTGAGCCTACAACACCGTTATCCCGTGTTATAGTCAATTTTCACTTATTTTCAGTGTGTCGCGGCTTCACGTGACACAAAAATACCCCCAAAAACATTCTAAGCTAGGAGTATGCATGGTTTTTTCATAAAATTTCAACTTACCTAGTTATCATATCATATTTTCAACTTCAAAATATGTCAGTATCGCACTAATCTTGTCTTTAAAAAAATTTCAGATATCCCAACTTTTCAGCCATCGTGGAGTGTTTTTGGCTATTTTTCGGCAGTAAAATCAAAATTTCTTAACAAAGTTCGTTTGTAATCGTGGATACCACATCTATATGGCCCCTGGAACCAAAATTCCGCAAAAAAAATACCCTGTTTCATTTGAGTCTCATTTGCCGGTTCCAGTCTCATTTTTGCGATTCCATCGTTTAATGCTGCAATGCAAACGGGAATCAGAGCCGCTGTCCACTACCCGGCTTTGGGTACATAGGGATGTACCCAAGGTCACGTGTGCATCCTTGTGTCGTGCATGCAAGATTCGTGTCCGATGGCCTTATGGCTGATAGGGCATGATTGTCCTCACGACATCCTTTCAGATATAACCACTCGCTTTAAGCAGTTTCGATCATTTGGGTGATTTTCAGATGGTATCAAAGTTGTCAAAATGCACATTTGTAGAGTTTTGTAGTTGGCACATTTTCTGGGTACATACCTTGGGCACATCGACCTTTAGGCACACTTATGGATGGTTTAAAAGGTCAATTCAAAATTTGGAGACCCAAGTTGAAAAGTTCACGAGCTGCGCTTTCTGGAGTGCCACGTCAAAAATTAGATCCGACTTCACCTTCACCGAGCAAATCGGTTTCAAAGTTAAGCAATGATTCTTGATCACGAACGAAAACTGTGGGAATGAATATTGAGCAAGGGATATGGTCGCGATGTTGGCGCAGTGCGCGGCCATCCATGTCCCATCTTTAGTATACGTGTCAAATGGCATATCGTCCATCCTCCACGATGACTTGAGGTCAAAGTGCGCTGTCATGAATGGTAATAATATGGTGCCTGATATGGCGAAAATGCTTGGGTACATGTGGATGTACCCAAAAACGCTTGGGTACATCGTAATGTACCGCAGGGTATAGTGGACGCCATGCGGAAGGAGGGTGGTAGAGCGCCACCTCGGCACACACCGTGGCGCGGCACCACCGGCCGTCGAGCATCGGAGACGGTCTCGAGGTCGATCTCCTCGTCGCTCTCGCTGTCGTTCAGCAGCTCGTTGTTGTCGTCACCGTCGTCGTCAATCATCCAGGCATGTTGGAGGTGAAGCTCCTCACTCATGCTGAACCGCGAACGGTTCCCTGGCGACGATGTCCGCGAAGGTCTGGTTGTCGGAATGCACGGCGTCTGCAGCGGGGTAGACGCGGTCGTCCGCAGTGCCGTCCGTGCCATCGTCGCTCAACGGTGGCGGCGGTGGCGGCTCCGTCGTGCTCACATGCGCCCCGCCCGTCGATTTTCACGGTAGCGAAGGAAGGCACGCCGCCGTCCGCAGCACCACCGACATGGAAGCCACCCATGGAAGTGTCCACGGGTCGGCAGTACGCAGCATACTTACCGAGTGCCGAAGGTGCACCACCGACTGTGATGCCGAAGGAATACGTCGAAAGCTCGTCGCACATCTCCGGCTCGACCCCCGCCAAGAAGCAAAGCGCGTTGAATTTCTCGGAGTCGTCGTTCTCCATGGCGCCATAGTTGGAATTCTTGGCAAAGCTGGCGCCAGCCAGGCTTATGGTAAGTACGAGCGGAGCGAGGTCGAGAAATGCCCGCCGCAGGCGCCGATTGTTTTAGGGGAATATTCTTTCTTATTTCGACATCGATTCCCTTAATAGGCAAATAATTTGCATGATTTATTACATCGGAATATTCCTTCAAGTAACTTAGGTTCAATTTTCCCCGAATTACCCCGGGAGCCCCGGCTGCGGCTACCGATACTCTGATCTACATACATAACTTGAACGAGCATTCTATAATGACGGGAATGCAATATTTTTCACTTTGCCGCACGGGGGAAAACATATGTAAGGTATGACATATAGAATATCTAATGAAAATACATGCGAGTGTCAAGCGAATTAATATGAAACAGTTGTTAATACTATATGCGAAAGTCAAGCGAGTTCTTAACACCGGGGGAAACCACTGGCTACTTATCCATTGCCTCGAGTTCTTAACACCGGGAAAAAACACTGGCTACTATCTTATCCATTTTTACCTTAGATAGATTAGAACAATATTACTTCTACGTCTTGCATTCACTTACATCTCTACCTCGGATTCTAGTACACGCTTCAGCATATCTACTAAGGCCACCATATTACCGGTAATTTGGAATTGGGGGTTGGTAATACCTGGTAATTTACCGGTAAGTTTTTGGGTGGTAATACCAAAGTATTACCACCAGCAAAAAATCGTCAACTTTCTCTGTAATGGTCCAAATCCAATTTTTTTTCGCGCACCTGATAATGGAAGGCCTATAGAATTGCCCCGCACATGTCACTTGCATAGGTTGTCCCATAAACATCGCCCGTGTACGAATAGCATTATTACAAGCGTACAGACAGAACTGGAAAATCGGGTTTTTTCGCGCGGGCGGTGCGCGGGCGGTAGGAGGGCGGTAAAAGGGCGGTCGATAGATATAATGATGCGGTGAGATATCGGGGGCGTGAAGGGACGGAGTAATATAGCGCGGGTGATGTGTGTGTTATTGCGCGGGTGATATGAGGTAACGCGGGTGGTCATACATACATATCGAATGTATGTTATGCGTATGTTCATGGCCCAATCAGTAAACCCTATCATTCTAGCGACATATGTCGCACGTTTGCCTAAAATTCCGATTGGACTGTAAACTGACCGCCTGCTTACGTTCGATAGCTTAAAATGACGGCATTGATCTCCTCTACACGTGCACCAAATTACGGGACGATTGGATAAGTGATGCGTATGTTATGGCCCGATCAGTAAACCCTATCATTCTAGCGACATATGTCGCACGTTTGCCTAAAATTCCGATTGGACTGTAAACTGACCGCCTGCTTACGTTCGATAGCTTAAAATGACGGCATTGATCTCCTCTATACGCGCACCAAATTACGGGATGATTGGATAAGTGATGCGTATGTTATGGCCCGATCAGTAAACCCTATCATTCTAGCGACATACTGTATGTCGCACGTTTGCCTAACATTCCGATTGGACTGTAAACTGACCGCCTGCTTACGTTCGATAGCTTAAACTGGCGGCATTGATCTCTTCTACACGCGCACCAAATTACGGGATGATTGGATAAGTGATGCGTATGTTATGGCCCGATCAGTAAACCCTATCATTCTAGCGACATATGTCGCACGTTTGCCTAACATTCCGATTGGACTGTAAACTGACCGCCTGCTTACGTTCGATAGCTTAAAATGACGGCATTGATCTCCTGCAATGGCACGTAACTAGTAGTGATATCTAGTTTCGTGAAATGAATAAAGTCACCTCAAAGTGATACCAAATAATGAAATAGATAAAGTCAGCTCAAATAGTAAAACAGATAAAAGTCAGCTCAAATATTAAAACAGATAAAAGTCAGCTTAGATAATAAAACAGATGAACGTTAGCTCACAGGCATCCTCTGTTAGAAGAGGGCATCCTCTGTTAGAAGAGGGCATCCTCTATTAGAAGAGGGCATCTACTAATGAAATATAGCATATTAAAATAGGATTGGAAAAGTCAGAATATTCATACAGAAAAATCACTTTGGCACCGCGCGCACGTAGGCCCACGTTCCAACTGGCTGCAACTATAAACTGTCAAAGTCTGCATAGTGCTCGAGCTTTAGCATGGAGCCACAAATACCCTCTGCCCACAAGATATCATGGTTGTGGCGCATACGCTCCGGGGCGTATTTCTTTATCTTGCCCACTTGCCAACCCTCTCCTTTCCACAGCATCAAAATGAATAGAGCACGGAAGGTTACTGCACCTGACAAAAAGGTATTGGGCTTTTCCACAACCGCAAATCCTTCAGGGCACTCAAAGGCCATACTCTGGACAGTGTTTGTAGGAGCTGTGACATCGACCTCGCATGCCGTATCTGCCTGTATATCTGCTGCTGATCCGCAAGGCAACTCGTCATCCGAAGAATCCAACTCCGTTTCAAACGAACGCGCAACATCATCAGCACGAAGAGCCAGTGTGTTGTGGGTTGTTGTCTTGTTGAAGTCGGCCGCGGAATCCATTTTTCCACGCCGCAATATCCAATGAAATTTGGTAAAATATCGGGAAAATGGTAAATTGTCGAGAAAATTGGTAAATTACCATATGACAGTCATGGTAATTTACCAATTACCAAGGTAATCCTTAAGTATGGGGGGTAAATCGAGAAAGGGGGTCGGTAATACTTGGTAAATTACTGGTAATACCCTTACCAGTAATTTACCAAAAATTTTACCCGGTAGCCTTAATATCTACGCATGTGCAATAAACACCGAGAAAACAATTCTACAAATAACACTGAGCATAAACCATTCACGCTGATGCTCAAACAAGTAGCCCTGCAGCACACAAACGAAAACCGTACGAGTCAGCAACGCATATACACACTTAAATGGCATATCAAACTCAAAAGAAAACAGAGTGCATGGGGTTCCGCTGTGGGAAGCACAGCTTGCCAGGAAGTCTCGACGGCTAATTTCAGCGGTTAACGGGGCGGATAGTCTACCTATCGAGCACGATTACTCAGTTCGCGAACAATAAACAAACCTCGAAAAGAAGAAATTGAGCAGCGGCATGGTTTTTCAAAAACCGGGGATGACCCGTCAGGGAGATTTCCCCGAACTCTCTGCCGCCTTCACAGAATCATATACTTCAGGCGTCTGCTGTACGCAGGTGATGTTAGAAAGGCAAAGTGAAAACACTTACACTGTAACGGCTGAACGATCCTGCAAACATAACAGAACGCATATCAGTCAAAGTGTCGGGATCGTAATCAGACCGAGGAAAGTAATTCCTTTCATACTTAACCCTCGAGTAACATGGAGTGTGGGAGCGGTGTGCGGACTTGTCGGAGATCCCTGACATGCGCCGGCCGCACATATGGCTGCAGCCTGCTGAAGAGAAATAATGAAAAAGTACTACAGGTAGCAACAAACCGGACAAGCCCTGCCAAAACAAGTATAAAACCGTGTATGCCCTGCTAGCCTGCTTAATAGTTGTGTGCCGCAGTCAAATATGAATGAAGTGTTGGCAATTTGATTGTTGGGTGTTGATGTTGTTGCTGACGGTCGGGTACATGTCCGTGTGATTTGGGACACAGTGTGAATGACACAGATCACAGTCAACACTGTTCCTCGGCCAGCGAGCGAGTCGTCCCAACCACCCGACCGATCCTTCGATAACCTGCTCGTCCCAGTCTCATCCCAACCTACTAGCGATAATTAATCGGTAGTCGTCCCAGCCTCGTCCCAGCTTCGATAAATGCAACTCGTATGGTAGTGACGTTGGATCTTTGGTGTTTACAGCTCGTACGATGGTGACGTTGGATCTTTATTGAAATACCCAAGGAATATTTTTTAAGTCGTCGGGCAAAGCTAATTGTCATAGCAAGTCCCATATACAACGCTTTTAAATTAGGCTGGCACTCTTGGCAGAGTTAACAGTGCCCCGCGCCAGCCCTCGTCCTGTCGATGTCGTCCCAGCCTCGTCGCTCGTGTCGATACTGTGACGGCGTAAAAGTTCACTTCATGTGACACCGTATGGCGTGACCGCGCGCGTGTCGCACCTAGCATGTTCGCCTTTTTACCCCCTCCTCCTCCCACCGATGGGCCTCGCCAGCCCGTCCCCAGGTTCAGAATGGTGGTCACGGATCTCGGTTCGGTTCGGACCAGGTTCAGAGACGGTGGTCACGGATCTCGGACCGAATACAATTTTGATATATCGTAATCGCCACTTCGCATTAAAAAAATGTGCTAAGCGTCGTATATTGAACATTGTTACACCATGAATTGGCGATTTGTGTTATGAATCATTTCATATGCGATTTCCTACATAATTTGGGTGGATGGGCAACGGTATCAAATCGCGAGCCGCCGCCATGTTGTGAAGCAGCAAGGAAACAAAATGACGCAGTCTTGCCCATGATACCAATTCTAGATGCACCAAATCACGAGATTATGGATCGAATAGCATTTAGCACAAACAACTATAATACAGGCTGCCCACGCTTTGCTCCTGGGGGGGCACGGGACATCCGATTGTCCCCTCTGATTTTGGGTATTAACCCCCCTCCCCCCCTGGACTCCGACTTTCGGTCGTGGGGGCTTGGGTACTCCCCCAGATCTGGATATTTTGCACCGGGAGTTTTCAGCCCCCCGACCTCGATGCTTACCAGCGGGAAATCCTTCGGTACCGTCTGTTGGTATCATTATTTCCGATACCACCATCACACGCGCGGGGGCGGGAGTGCCCCACGCGCGGATATCACCATCGCGCACGCGGGAGTGGTGCCTGATGGCACTAAATCATCTTATCATGGAAAGGCTCACTGCAGGCGCTAACGTTTCCGATGCCCCCTCGTATTTTAAGCAAGTTTGTGGGGATATTGATAGTGGTTGGATGAGATATTTAACCCCCCACCCACCACCAACACATTGGTACTCGGCTGTACGAGATATACTGTATCCGCCGCGTGTGGCATACGTGTGTTTTGGGCAGCACTTCGCTTTTGTCGCGAGGTCTTTTTATTTCTCGCATCGTGCGACAAAACTTATATTTTAGTGAGCGACAAAAATGAGTGTGGTTCTCATGATTGTCGCAGCTGCGACAGCAGTGAGTTCCACACTCAAGTCTCTCGCAAAAATTTACAGAAAATTATTCTGGACGAACGGTTTTTACATTCCGAATTCTGAAACAAAATAACCACAGTGCAAAAATGCCCTAACTCAAATCTCGGTATATGGAAAGTGACAGAGTTCAAAGGGAGTAAGGCATACTATCAGCAAAGCAAGCGAGCATCATGCACACACAAGCGAAGTACTACAATTTGCTTTCATTACAAAAGTATGCAAACACAATTTTTAATCAGTGAGCAATACACAGCGAATAAAAATTAAGAGCTGTCACAACAAAATCCGTAAACGGATAACTATCAGCGCCTTGAAATCTGAAATTCTAACTCAAACAGAAAATTCGACACGGCAACATGCGCGTCTCGCCAGCGAGTGATATATATTTGGAATGCCTGCACGTGAAAAAAAGGCAAAATGTCACAACTTAAGTGAAAAAAATATAACCAGTTGCACACGCCACGAAAAACAGTACAAATTCGAAACAGGAGTGCGAAAACAGTGACCAAAATCCCTGCCAAATTACAAGCGCGAAGTCAGTGACGGAGGGCGGTGGAATTCGAAACCACACTGCACAGTTTGTGCAGCTTTCGCCGTCGTGTGGGTTATCCAAGCGAATTCCATATTGTAAGAGTTTCGGTAAAATACGAAACAGTCAAAGTTAGCAAACGAAGAAGTGCATCTATATGCGGACAAACAGCGAACCAGTAGAGAAACACTCTGCCCGTGCGGTCATCGTGTTCGTGCGTGGCATGATTCAACTGCGCAGGAGGAAAAACGCTGCTGGCAAATCTGAAAAAAGGCCAAGCGTAAAAAAGAGAATCCTGAACGAAAAACGAAGCGATGCTCAGCAGAGATGTTAGAAATATATCCCAAATCGTCGGGGAGTGGTGAAGCCACGCCGGCCTCCAGGAATCTCTGCACAATCGGAAACCGAGGCTGCTCGAAAACGTCAGAAATCAGACACAGATCAACGGGAGGTGAGACGAAAGCAATATTGCCCCCGTCACGTAGGTTCTGCGCAGGCACACATCATGCACTTTCACATACGCATTGGATTGTAAAAACAGATAGTCCGCCAGAACAAATACAAATAAAGGGCTCAGGGAAGTAGGTGGGATGAAACCACTACACAGTGCGCCGCAAAAGACGCTAAAACTTGAATGAGATCACCGTGACAATTCGGGATATTATGGCATGACACATGCCGTATCTCGATTGAAGATATCTTCAATCGCGAATTCGCAATCGTCTACAAAATATAAATTGGAAATAATAATATAATACTGTATTCGGCTTACGAGCCAGATTCACTGTATTTTAATTTCGGATGCTATCGCATCACCGATTATGAAAAGTTGGAATTGAGACGGTCGATACAATCCTATGTAGGACTGCTGACATCTTCACCCTGAGAAGTTTTGCGACAAATTCACAAATGGAAATTCCGCATATCTTCGTGGTATAATTCGGATGTTAAACGTGTCTCTCATTGTCGGTTACGAACGATCGGTCGATACAATCCTATGTAGGACTGCTGAGATTGGTAAAACCGTTATATTAAACGCGGGAGCTTTCGCCCAAGACGCACACCTTTGACCTTGGAGCATCGATCGCATTTAGAACTTTTGCGTCAAAATTACAATTGCTTATTCTGCTTATGACCCATATTCGTGGCATCCATCATATGCTATCGTATCATTGATTGGCCGGTAAAACGCGAGCTCTCGACACAATCCGGGGCAGCACTGCTGACATCGACAGGAAATTTTTGAAAGTTTTCCAACGCCACACATTTTGAGGGACAGCTCTTGCGGTGTGGCCTGTCGAGGTCACTTTTTTCCAGGAAAGCTGTTTCGCTCCTTTAAGGGAAACGAAATGAAAAACAGCATATTTTTGAAAAATCTGCGAAGCGTCGGTACTATAAACGAATCTTAACACGCTATTCGATGAAAACGACATTATGGAATGTCATTTTTCAATTTAATTATAGATAGCTAAATAATTCCAAGGCGTACGAAAATAACGTATTTTCCGACGAGACGCGAGACGCACGTATAAACGCGGGTGCCGGTGAGGCTAATAGATACGTACGTATGAGTGCTTATAATAAATTCACAAGCACATGCAAGCATTCAATGTGGTAAACACGATACAAAATATGATGCGGTGACTAATTTCATTTTGTACATGTGTTTTATTAATGTTCAGGACTAGCTGTTAGCTCTGCGACCACAGTCTACGCGGTATCTGCTCGGATACGTACGTATGAGTGCTTATAATAAATTCACAAGCACATGCAAGCATTCAATGTGGTAAACACGATACAAAATATGATGCGGTGACTAATTTCATTTTGTACATGTGTTTTATTAATGTTCAGGACTAGCTGTTAGCACTGCGACCACAATCTACGCGGTATCTGCGTTCATTCCAGGTTCAAGACAGGCATTTGGCACGGCGTGCACTATTTACTCGGCTGGTGCGTCGTCGGTAGGTGCGGGGGGATCGCTGTCTCCTGGTTCGCCTTCTCCTGCCTCTTCTTCTTCCTCTTCATCTCCATCTTCTCCTTCCTCTCCTTCTCCTGCCTCGGGTTGCCCAGAAGCCGTGCCGGTTTCAGCGGGTGGATCTTCAGCGGGTTCTTCACCGTCCTCATCAGCCGACTCCTCCATGTCCTTAGCGCAGTCGGCGATTTCTTTCGCCCTTTTGAGGTTTTCCTCCTCTATGCGTGCTTCCTCTTTGAGCTTCGCCGTTTCCTCGAGTGACATGCATTCCGTATCGCCGTTAGGCTCGTCGTTAATGTTCCCAATCCGCTGACTGGCTGCATTCACCATGTCTTGGTCGGAGTCGAACGCGACAGCGTTCAAGCCGCACCGGAGAGCTGCCATTGTGGCCGTCGCGACCCCACACCCCGCATCCAAGATCCAGTTGGGTGACGAATCGTTGTTTAACTGGGCGAAAGGTGCGGGTCCCATCATGTGGCAGTTGATGAGCTCGATTAGCAGGTGCTGGGGCTTCTGGTGAGCGCATACCACTTTCCCCTCGTCTCGGAAGGGTTGCTTGACGACAGAATACCCCTCCAACACATTCGCCCTCGAGCCCGCCTCCGCATCCTTCGTCGAGAAGTCGAAGTCGCACATCCATGCTTTGCGAGTGGATTTTTCCCCGGACTCCTGGTCCGCCATTTGGAACCCGATGACAGCCGCTTCGAGGACATTGTACCGGATGGCTTTGTTGGCACCTACATCCTGGTTCTCCTTGCGCCACCATATGCGCTGGGCCCCACCGTTGCATTTGCTCTCCAGGATCTTCAGGAACCCAGTCTGCTGAGCAAACCCACAAAATATCAATATTGTCCAGTCCGGCGAGGTGGTGAGCGCCGCAAAGGCATCTATGAACTTGATCAGGTCGGGCTCGGATAACGCGTGCTCTGACAGCTCCGTATCGAAGTCGTAAATAACGTCCAGTATTGTCCCCACGTAATTCATCTTCGGGACATTCTCGAGTTTCGTCAACTCGTCTTTGTAGATCATGTAGCCGGTTTGAACCGTCTTCCACTCGAACTCTTTCTCAAACTCTGCCTCCTTACCATCCTCCACAAGGGGGGAGGGAAGTGCCACCTATTATTATACCACAAACCGCTTGTTAATATTTGAATGACCCAAAATTTCTAGCGCAATAAAACATGCAACTACATGAGGAGCACGACTATTACAACAAAGAATGTTGAAAGAACGCACACCTTAATTAACTGTATTGGGGACGTAGTTGACGGGCAGCCGCCCGAGGTCTCCCTCTCCGGCCTGACACCGGGAAAGCCACGTGTTGCAGTCTGCGACGAATTGGACGATGGCCTTGGGAACCGTGAGCTGACTCCCCCCTCGCCCACTTTTACCTTGTTTCACCGCCTTGATGCATCGCTCGATGGACTCCTGGCAAGCCCAAATCTCACCGTATTTCCTCTCAAAAGCAGTCCAATTCTCCACCCCAGATTGCGACACGATCCAGGCCTGAACGTTGCGTTGGGCCTTGAACCTCTTCAGGGTTTCAATCGCCTCTGCGATGGTGATCTCAGTGGTCAGGATTTTCTTCAGAGCGCCGTTCAAGTAATCAACCTCCACGTCCGAGTGAAACCCGAGCATCGTCTGGAAAAAGGACATGTTCAACTCCTTCTTCTCGCTCTCCTTCACGATCGCCTGCTGCAAAGGCTGTGCCGGCTGACCGACACTCAACGTGTTACCGGCGCTTCGAGGAACACGCCTAGACCTGGCCTTGCCACCCGACTTCTTCTTCTTGAGGTCGGCACCTACATCCTTCAACGCCTCCTCCGCCCCAGACGTCTCGGTAGTCATGTCAACGATCTCACTCTCCGGAGTCCAGGTCTTGCGTTTCTTACCCGACTCCTTGGTGGGGGTCTTAGTCTGCCCCTTCAGAATACGCAATTCGTACGCATGCATGATTCTAACAATCTGGTCCCAAGTCTCCTGACGCACTGTAGCCATCGACCAATTCGTTGCGTATTCGTTGGCGTAGGAGATGTGATTCATTTGCAACACCTCCGCCTTAATCTGCAACTGCTGAGCCGATGTCAAAAAGTACCAGACCGGGAACCATTTGCCATTGTCAACGCCTCCCCCGAAAAGCTCCCAATCGTTCACATTGGCCCAGTCCCCCTTCGACAGCTTCTCGTAGACATGCTTCCTATTCTTCTTTGGAAGCTTGAAAGTCTTGGGATCGTGCTTTTCCAACTGCTTCACCAGGCCGTCCTCCGTCCAGTCTTGGGCCTGAACGTCCCATTCCGTGATGCCACAATGCCAATAGAGTTTGTGGAGAGGGCCTTTCGATGCCTGCATGGTTTGCCGAGAAATTACGGTTAGTAACATTCTTTTACTTTAAGTAAGTAAGAGCTTTAAGTGACAAAGATGGATAAGTTACATTGTTTTCTCAGAAATCACCTGCATGCCCGTTCGCATGGATTTTATCAGTTGCTGGTGCGACTTGCCCTTCACGTTCTGGTCGACGGTGTTCTGCTCGTCAGCCAAAAATCGGACCATGCCAGACTGTAGATTAAAATACAATTTGCACTCGATCTGCTGAAAAGCTTCGTTATCTGGTTGTTCTTGGTGAAGCTCCCGCCGAGCGGTGAGGCTATGTTGGTGCCCGAAGCACACGAAACGATATACGCCGTCGTACACCTTACTGGGGTCAAACTCCTCCGCGCTTGTGAGGTGCTCCCCAGAGTCCGCCCATATAACGTACACTAGCTAGGGAGGTGTTCTGAAAAGAGTGTGGGTTCCAAGCCATGCTCTCTTTCAAGTTCACGACTTGCGCCAGAGAAGAAGGCTTTCTTTTTTCGAAGCGGCCGGCATTTGGATTTTTTACTGGCCCGCTTTCGGCCAGCCCGGCCAATCCTCAAATTTGCCCGCCGCAGGCGCAAAATTTTAAGTATGGCAAGGACATAAAAATCACACAATTTTCACGAAATTTTTCATAATCGGGACCCTTGAGAGACGGCCCGCATCCAACAATCGAGCGGCCCGCAACCGGCCCGGGCTGACTTCAAACGGCCCCGGGCCGGCCTCTCACGGTAAGCCTTCTTCCCTGACTTGCGCACGATCCTCATCCCTGATGCGCTCGTAGTTCTCAGCCTGTATAATGTACTGGATAGGTATGTTGAAGGTACACCCCTTGACGTCTTTGGCGTTAACGACTCTGGGGTACCGGTGGTTATACTCATTCTGATACCGAATCGTATTAGAATGAGATATTGAACGCCGCTGTTTCGGCAAAGTGAGCAAGGACTGCCAGTTCTGCGCTGCTTGCTCAGCATTCTGTTCTTTGGCCGCCTTCGCTGTCTCTCCAGGCCCGTAAGCCAACAATGAGCCGCCCGGACCACGATTAGCAGCCAGATCGCTTTCTGCTGCAGGTGTCAATGGTACCTATATTGTAATATAAAAGTACAAAGTTAGTCACTAACAGATAACACCTCATTAGGTTAATGAGCAATTCGAAACAACACTCATATTCATTATAAAACTGTTAAGGGGAAATCGCAAAGGTTAGAAACTTTGCACAACTGCTCATTAAGCTAATGAGACATATTTTACATTACAAGCTAATGGTACATATTTTATTTAACATCGGTCTTGATCAATTACGGTTGTCAATGTAATTGTATGCCTACTTCTTTAGTTTTGATTTACTACATTCCTGTCGATGGCTCGACTTCCAGTGCTGCTTCGCACAATCATGGGAACAGTATACTGCTTGGTGACAGCCGCCACACCGCTTTTCTCCTTGTTTACCACAATTTATACAGAGACACTGGTGTGCTGACACCGAGGACTTCCCGAAACGATCTTTGTTTGCCTTCCGAACAGCAGATTGTGTGAAGCATGCGGTCCAGCCATTGGGAAGCTTTACTGGTGAATTAAAGTCAGTTGTGCCAGAATCCTGCAGTAAAGGAAAAAAAAGAAAAACTGCTCATTAAGCTAATGAGACCTTTTGGTCAGTCATCGAATATCTCGGTTAAAACAGTCACACATGTCATATGATGACAGTAGGTATCATACTAACTGTAAAAAAAATCGCAAAGGCCAGAAAGTTTGCAAAACTGCTCATTAGGCTAATGAGGCTTTTTGTTCAAGTTTGGGACAGTCATCGAATATCTCGGTTAAAACAGTCACACATGTCATATGATGACAGTAGGTATCATACTAACTGTAAAAAAAATCGTAAAGGCCAGAAAGTTGCAAAACTGCTCATTAGGCTAATGAGGCTTTTTGTTCAAGTTTGGGTCAGTCATCGAATTTCTCGGGTAAAACAGTCACACATGTCATATGATGACAGTAGGTATCATACTAACTGTAAAAAAAATCGTAAAGGCCAGAAAGTTTGCAAAACTGCTCATTAGGCTAATGAGGCTTTTTGTTCAAGTTTGGGTCAGTCATCGAATATCTCGGGTAAAACAGTCACACATGTCATATGATGACAGTAGGTATCATACTAACTGTAAAAAAAATCGTAAAGGCCAGAAAGTTTGCAAAACTGCTCATTAGGCTAATGAGGCTTTTTGTTCAAGTTTGGGTCAGTCATCGAATTTCTCGGGTAAAACAGTCACACATGTCATATGATGACAGTAGGTATCATACTAACTGTAAAAAAAATCGTAAAGGCCAGAAAGGTTGCAAAACTGCTCATTAGGCTAATGAGGCTTTTTGTTCAAGTTTGGGTCAGTCATCGAATTTCTCGGGTAAAACAGTCAAACATGTCATATGATGACAGTAGGTATCATACTAACTGTAAAAAAAATCGTAAAGGCCAGAAAGTTGCAAAACTGCTCATTAGGCTAATGAGGCTTTTTGTTCAAGTTTGGGTCAGTCATCGAATTTCTCGGGTAAAACAGTCAAACATGTCATATGATGACAGTAGGTATCATACTAACTGTAAAAAAAATCGTAAAGGCCAGAAAGGTTGCAAAACTGCTCATTAGGCTAATGAGGCTTTTTGTTCAAGTTTTTTAAGACACACTAATAATTATAGAAATGACAAATAAATGAACAAAATATCACAGGATTTTCAAAAATCTTTGAACTTACCGCGGTTGGAAGTACTCCGGTGCCACCCATCTCCGTATCGATTGATTCGTCCAAGAGACTGTACTCTTCACCAGATACTCAGCAGACTTCCAGAAGTCTGGGTTCTCGGAATTTCGCCACATTTCATTCAGAAAAGAACTGTAAGCAGCAGCAGGAACTTTGGACGCTGAGCGTGTAACCAGCTCATCCAGCCTGTTCTTGCGCACTGTGTAAGTAGGCGCCACGCTGCTAATCAGCATATTTTCAGCGTCAAGACGGACAGCGCTATACTCATGAGGGCGTTCAGACGCCGCCAGCACGTACAGCGGGGTATTGCCGTTGGCGGTTGACGCAGCGCCAGCGAAAGAGATACGAAGGTTCTCATCTGCGTTTGCTTGCAAAATAGGCAAACTTTTTTGAACTGTTTCCCCATCGGCTGTTGCGAGATAAACATACACTCGCAGCTGATGGCCGTTTAAAGAAGGTACGCGCTCAACTGCCCACTGCTTGCCGGGTATCTGTGTTATGCTTCCTGCGCTCATTAATGCGCGAAATTGATCCAAAGTTGCCATTATTTTAATTCACGAAAAAGTAAAACAAAAAGGGCGATGAGCTGTGAGCGGTGTTATGCAAAGTAGGTTTTGAATTGTGAGGAAGTCTGGTCGAGTTTATTGAGTTTCAATAAGTTTTGTTCTCTCGTCATCAAAATCTGAGAATTGCAAATCGAAGTATTTTATTGGACGGGCCGAACGCGACAAAGAACTCGAATCTGCATTCAAGTTCTCGATTTCGATTGATGACATCTGCACTCGATCCGGGAACTTGAGTACAGAGTGATGTTATTGGACAAAGTTTGGTCGATCGATCCGATGAATTTAATATGACCGACCGTAATATTCAAATTCAAAGTCATCGGCTGTCGCCCCTGACGAAACTCGGAATGAACTGTCGTCGTTTTCATTTCACGGAAATTGGCTTCATAAGATTTTTGAACTATTTTTCTGATGGGGCCGTTCTGGCGAATAGCTGACGAAGCTATCGACGAAGTTATTGACCTTTCACAGCCTGCAATATACTACACCCAGAAGGAAGACGATATCATAGAAATAGAAACAGACGTATTTCGCTCATCGCCAGTTAACGCTCCTCGCTCATCGCTATACAAAACAGTTTGCGACGATGAGATATTATGCTTTCCGTGCGTTGAAACGCCAATGCACTCGAAAAGCGCAGAAACTCCAATGACTGCAAACTTGCAAAAGACTAGCGACTCTCGCGCGACTCAGCGCTCATCGGACTCTAATGACACAATAAACACGCAAGAGTCTAGTTCGCGAAAGATAACAAGTGTTGACTTCAATGAGATAACGCAAAGCCTTGAAGCAAGCTTTAGTTCACATTCCGTGGGTGACGAAAAGAGTGAAAGTGTGCTGAATGGGAAAACAACTAAGGTCGGAAAAGAGCGAGCAGTTTACACATCAGTAAAAAGAAAACCCAAAGTTAAGAGTCAAATATCAATCAAAGAACGAAACCTTTCACAATCAGACATGGAAAGTATTGCAACTTATCGGTGCAAGTGCAAATCGTTTTGCTCATTAATGTTTCACACATCAGCTTTAGCTGCTCAACGCGAAATGTTTTGGAACTTGTCTCAAAAAGATCGTAAAGAATGGATGATAAGAGATCTTATGAAGAGCGGGACCAGAACTTGTGACTCAAGATTCATATTTATGTTCTTCATATGTGACAGACCGGTAAGTTTGCCAAAACTGCTCATTAGGTTAATGAGCGGTTTTCCTTCTTTTTTATAAAATCCCCTTGAAGAATATTTTTTTGTTCGTATTCCTGAAAGTGTGCCAAAACTGCTCATTAGGTTAATGAGCGGTTTTCCTTCTTTTTTATAAAATCCCCTTGAAGAATATTTTTTTGTTCGTATTCCTGAAAGTGTGCCAAAACTGCTCATTAGGTTAATGAGCGGTTTTCCTTCTTTTGTTTCAAATCCCCTTGAAGAATATTTTTTTGTTCGTATTCCTGAAAGTGTGCCAAAACTGCTCATTAGGTTAATGAGCGGTTTTCCTTCTTTTTTATAAATTCCCCTTGAAGAATATTTTTTTGTCCGTATTCCTGAAAGTGTGCCAAAACTGCTCATTAGGTTAATGAGCGGTTTTCCTTCTTTTGTTTCAAATCCCCCTTGAAGAATATTTTTTTGTCCGTATTCCTGAAAGTGTGCCAAAACTGCTCATTAGGTTAATGAGCGGTTTTCTTTCTTTTTTATAAATCCCCTTTGAAGAATTGTTTTTGTTCGTATTTCTGAAAGTGTGCCAAAACTGCTCATTAGGTTAATGAGCGGTTTTCCATCTTTTGTTTCAAATAACCTTGAAGAATATTTTTTTGTTCGTATTCCTGAAAGTGTGCCAAAACTGCTCATTAGGTTAATGAGCGGTTTTCCTTCTTTTTGAAAACATTCACTTTGCTGGTATATTTACAGGTGTGTTCGGCCTTCTACCAGAAGGTTTACAAAGTAAGCCAAGGCTATTTCTGCGACGTACGCGAGCGCGTTCTCTCTGGAAGAACGAATTTCATTCACGGGCTGACTGGCAGTGAGGCAAATCGGCGTTTGTCCAACAAAAAATCAAATGTCGTCGCCTTCGTGAATAAATATGCGGAAGAACAGGGCGAACCTCAGCCTCATAAACCTGAGACGCATCTCCCGTCGGGGAAGACAAGAGAAGAGATTTGGGATGACTATCTCGATTCTTTATCTATTCACGACCGCAAATCCAAGGAAGTCTCCTTGCCGTACTTCTACGAAATCTGGAAAGACGAGTTCAAATCTTGGCTCAAAGTTCCGAAGTGCAAGCGTTTTTCGCAGTGCAGTGTATGTGCTTCGATCAAACTCTTGAAGGAGGGCACACCTAAATCCCAGCACGGTAAGCTAAATTCTGAAAAATACAGTATTTGCATTTGTTTTACGTTGTTTTAGAAGTTTGTATATTAAAACGTTTTTTTTTTCAGGTCAATACGACAAAATGCGAGAGGTGCACCTTAACCAAGCGCGTGCCGAGCGTGAGAAGTTCTACAAACACGGCCGAAAATCTAACATGACTAAGAGCATCAAGGAAAACAAGACGTGGTGGAAATATTCCTCTGTCATCATTGACGGGATGACCCAATGGACGACGCGCCTGCCGCATTTCAGGCGCATGCCATCATATCTGGACCGAAAGGACTTCTTGGACGTGCACAATATGGGTAGCATCATCGAAAACGTTGGCCGGTTTATGGACTTCAACTACGCGAATTACGGTGACGACGCCAACTTCCTGCTGAACGTGCTGCATCGTGACGTCACTCGAATTCAAGAGCACCGTCGTAAAGGGGATGGCGAGGAACCGTACCCGATGCCGGAAGTGTTATACGTCCAGCTTGACAACGTGGGCACCAACAAGAGCATTATGCTTTTGGCGTATATCTCTTGGTTGGTTATGTCTGGCGCGTTCAAGAAGGTGAAGGTGAACTTCCTAATCGTCGGCCACACCCACGAGAACATCGACCAGATGTTCTCGCGTTTTTCTGTGCGCTTAAAACGCAAGCTTGCGATGACCCTTGACGAAATGATGGAACTCGCAAAGGAGTGTTTCTCGGATGGCATCTTCACGACCGCGGTGGCGAAAGTGCACGATTTGAAGACCTGGTTCGGTGGTCGCTACGAGAACGTCTGTGGCATCTCCACGCAGCAGACCTTCAAAGCGTTCAAGAACGAGGCCGGCGAAGTGGTCGTGCAATACAAGATGTATTCCACCGACAAGAAGTGGCTACCAGAGGAGGGCCTCAAGGTGTTGAACTGTATGCCCGAGAACCTGCCTGATTTTGTCAAACCGAAAGCCTTCTCCAAAGAAGGGCTTACGAAGCTCGAGGATCTGGTGGACGGGATGCGGACCATTTTGAGTACGACGTTTACACCTACCCACGAGGCGTGGTGGGCGGAGCTGTTGAGGAAGCAACGAAAGCTGACCGAGGAGGGCATTTTCGAGGAGCCCAATGTCCCGTTCGTTTTGCCGAGCAAATTGCACGCACGTTTGAATGCCCCTTTGGTGCATGCCCTGGAAGCTCCTCTCAGACTCGCCGAAGCTCAGATGCCAGCAGCAGCAGAAATTCCAGCCCGAATTCAAGAACGCGTAGAACGTGCACCGATTGCCGTGTACACGGGCAAACGTAAGGCGGTGAATCGGGCTGCTAGAAAAGCTGAAGCGTACGTGGCCAACCCGGTATGGGAGGTTTCGTTCGATCAGATGACCGTAAACAGCTACGCCGTTTGCTTCGGAGAAATCACGGGTGTGAAGGCCAACGATGTATGCCAATTCCGTGTCAAGCTCAACGGCAAAGAATGGTCGGACCCCCTGATGCTTGTCCGAGTGCATGCACGGATTGTCTACACGAAGGAGTTGAAGTACAAGTACCTGAAAGTGAAGACATACACGGACACTAAGGAGCGAAGACTCGGAAAGGTGTTGGCAGGGAAAGCGGGAGCCTTCTGGGAGAACGCATCCGATACGCCGTCAACTGAGCCCTTCAAAAGTGCAGAGATATTGCTAGCGTGGAACATCGCAGCTAACGAAGCAAAAGGTTGTATCCCAGAAGAACAGTATGGGCAACTTATAGTGGCACTGCTTGCGCAAAGAGCCAAGAAAAGACGAATTGATAACGGGCAAATGGAAGAAACCGAAGGCGATGAAGACAATAGTGAAAACGAGGGAAATGAGGAAGTGCCGACCTGTCCCGACCGGTCCAGAGCTGACCAGAGGTGTAAAGACCTAGACGACGGTAGCGATGTTGAAATGTGAATAGAATCAGTTGACTAAGACGCAAGAAATAGATGTACATAATGTAAATACGATTATTAGAGAAATCTGATATGGCAATTGCTCATTTTTTTTGTATGTCATGCTCGCTACCATTTACAGCACAGAAAATAAATTGCATGCTTCACCGTGTCTCGGAAACATTTTCGTACGTGTCTTGTAATTTTACCGTTGCGGAGGCCTGCGAGCAAAATTATTTTCAACATTAACATTTTCAGCACATATATTTTCTAAATATCGCCAAAAACCGCTAATGTCAATTATCTACCCTAATGTCAATTTCATCGAATAGCGTGTTTCTTTTTGCGACACGACACGAAAAAGACCTCGCGACAAACATGAGAGGCTATCTGTGTTTTGGGCATGTGTAAATGCTCATAGACTCGCCAACCCTACGACTTTTTAGCGTTATTCGCGTATGACTTGGTATTCTTTTTCAGCGTAAATATGATAATGATAATAATATTGTTATTACGATTTTTGCGTATGCATCAATTGCAGCATAATCATTTTAGTGCACGTTGCGACGTTGGGTACCAACACAAAAAGTGCGCGGCCGCGTTTACACTTGCCTTGAACCCTTGATAATCGAACCCCCACATTCCGCTCGCATGCTTACAACTGTCAAAAGCGGCGCACGTGCGCAAGTGACAGCTGAGAAGTGACCGAGCAGCGAACTCACTGGTGACGGAGAACTACACTTAGTGTTACGACGTACGAGAAGTGACTGTGGAGTACACACCAAGAATATATGCGACGGCAGGTAGCGCAAAAACGCGAGTGTGCAGGAGGAATGGAAGTCTGGAAGTAGGGGACGTAGGGCAGTTTAGTAGGCACTGGACTCGTTCTTGTTTTCGCGTACCATTGCAGTGCAGTAGATTTCACGTAGAAACTTGTGTAAGTATCAGCAAGTAAACAGTGTAACTAGAATCTCAGCAATAATTTGAAGTAACATCAGTGGTGCAATTCTGACTCAGCGCGTTGCTCCCAGTGCCAATGTTTCCAGTTGTGGCTTGTAAGGCGGCTACGCCTAAGTCAAGTAAGCAGAACCGGTGCGGTCGTTGAAGATAAACTCACGAACAGGCCGATAGTAAGATACTGCATGTTGAAAACCCTGTGAGAAAGATCCACACTCCAGTGCTTTGTCTCAGTGAGAGTTCCCAACTATTCGACCTGGAGTCCAACGCGTGGAGTCCGGGAAGTAGCCACCAACAGTCCTTTTAGGACTATTCTGAGGCGGTCATCCAGACGAAGGACACAACAGCGAGCCGGGGGCACGACACTTTGCTTGTGGGGGGGCGGGGGGCAAGCATAAAACATAAGACCCCCCCCCCCCCCACCTAAGCAGGGCCCCCTCTCGGTACACGTTTGAATGCCCCCCTCCCCCCTCCCTCGCTGCTGCACGTTTGAACCGCCACCCTAGAGGGGGTACCCCCCCCCTCCCTAGCTGCCACTTTTTTGGCCTGGGGAGTTTGGGTATTGCCCCCGGCAGTATTCGAAAAATTTCGCCTGCGGCCCATGATGTGATCACGCGTAAAATAGTAGAGGGCGCACGGAGCGCTCTTGAATCTTCGCGCACCTAATTTTGCCGGTGGACACCCGCCGCGCGTGGTGGCCCCCGCCGCGCTTATTGGCCCCTGCCAGCGCGCGCGTTGGCCCCCGCCGCGCGTGTTGGGACCCACCGCGCGTGCGTGTTGGGACCCGCCGCGCGCGCGTGTTGGCCCCGGTCAGCGTAATGTAAGACTTGAACATCCTTGGAATCCGACCCCCACACGACCCGAAAGGCAGGTCGATATAGGGGGGGTCTGACCCCTAGCTAGCTCACCGAGCTACGCACAATTTGGGCCGTTTTGAGGCCATTCGAGCAACGCAGTGACACTTTCTCGCCAGAAGTGCTGGCGCGGGGCCTTTGTGGAGCGGCCGACCTTCCAAGCTCTATATCCAAGCTAAATATACAGAAACAAAGCTGATCGCCTTAGACAAACAGAACGAAATACCTCCGGTAACTATACAGGTTGCCGCTCAAGCCACTTTTATCGCTCTCACCCTAGGCACGGCACCCGCCTTCAGCGATGATACCAATGTTGGGGGAATCGCAATGCATCAAGGTGTCGGTCGTAGTGAACGAATCGGTCAATATGTCAGCTATAAGAAAGCTACTGCAACAATGCGTATCGAAATGATGAATGCTGGCGTCAATGCACCGCCCGTACACAAATGCGGATGATCATGTTGAAAGCAAGACGGTCAAGCGAACCCTGCAGGTACATCACCTAGCTTCGCAAGTAGCGGTTTTCTGGAAACCGACGGTTCACGATACCGGACACGGCATATCAGGAATAACAGGCATTCACCTTATGGAACTTGCCTCTAAACAAACGTCGATGGGTGATATACAAAGATGCAAAGTTCATTTTACAGCCATATAGTTCGGGAGGATCGGGTTGAAACATCAATAAGCTCCGATAGCTCAGTGGTAGAGCGATTGTCTGAGAATGAGACAATTTTATTACTCAGCATGTAAGGGGCTGAATGGCCAAGATGATAGACCGTCATACATATTCCATGCCACCAGTCATTAGTAATATATCACAGGTCAAGTGACAGACTTCATAATGTCACGAGACGATATAAATGCCAACGCTAGACTGTCATGTGGCATAGTACACGTAATAATCATTTGGTACGATATGTTCATTGAGCTCATTGAGCGAATACGAACATACGTGGAATGACCGGAAGTACCTGCACGCTCACCGTATACCATTGTCTTACTTGATACCGCGCTGTGATCCGCAGCCTCTATCATATAGCCTGCGAGTGTGCAGTATCCGACACGTACGCCGGTAGGTACCCAATTGTTGCCCCTCTACACGGCTTCTAAGCATTGATAACCCTCTTGGCACCCGCAACCCGAGAACCCGTTGCCCCCGAGCAAAAGCTGGGTCCGTGTCCGAAGGCGCCCGACGCAAGTGTCTGGGTCAGCGTACGTGCTCGTATCGCTTTAACTCTACGTACCTTCCATTGGTCACCGACAATGCTAATCAAGGATAGGCGGCAGAGTGCATAGGGATCCGGAGATATTGTGGTCCAGTAGCGAGTCCGTGGCCAGGTACCCCAGGTACGGCTCCTCTCTTCCTACCTGCGACCTGAGAACCACCCGCGACCCCCTAGCCCCTCCCATCGCCTCTTTCCGTCTACCTGGAAGACTGCCTATAAATTGATAATACGAAGTGCTGCCCGTGGCACGAAATGTTCCAACCCACTCTGCTGACTGAGCAGGATCCAACCCACTGCGATCTCGAGGACGTGAGAGGCAGCATTGACTTTAGATCAATCTCCCTATGGCAGGGAAAGTCTGTCATGGTGCCAAATATGCCGTCACCACTATGATTATTACTCGTCACCCTAAGATTAATGTTCCCTTGCTGTCGACACATTCTGCGTCCGAACAATCTCATCTGACTGTAGCGGTGGCACCATCGACAACTATGACGTCATTACCGACTACAACAACGTCAGCTTCGAATTTAGACACAAGCAGCCCGAGCAAGCGTACAACGCAGCGTAATATTATATAGTTATACCCCCTGGAACATATTGTGCAGTGATGGTGGACGGCAGTGAACAACAAAGCCGTCGCACGTACCAACGTGGCACGTTGTCCCAGAAAGTAAGACTGGACGATGCCGTTAGTGCGATACGCGTCACCGGATCAAAGAAGTGCGTCAGACGGTTGGTATAAAACGGTAATACGACTCTATCGGACACTCGCCTCTGCTAGTAGAGCGCACAAAATTTCCTGAACATTTTATCAAAACTTCCGCATCTCTCGAGAACGCTGGTCTGGTCCTAGGATCTCATGTTGCATACCATTACCAAGATCATCACAATGGATGGCTTCGTTTCAGTCACAATAGATGACGCCACTTTCTGATGACGCTTTCCCCATGGTACCGAAAATGTTGTAAGAAAGCTATCAAAAATGAAACTGGAAAACCACTGCAACTTTTTCAATTTCCATTTTTCGAGTTTGGGTTTCGCATGTACATGTGTGTACATAGCTCCTCTCACCAAAAGGATATCACTTAATCCATCATAAAGGGATACCCAACATTTGGGGATATTTTTTTTTATAAAAATGTGTAAACAATCGTTGAAACTCTAACATCTCCGAAAAGTTAACATCTCCGAAAATTTGTAAGTTGCATATAGCTCTTTACCTCCATTGCAATAAAGGAAGCACACGATCTCCTCATCGCCACAACTGCCTATAGTTTTGCGCTACTATTTACAAACATAAGAGTTCGGTTACATCCACCCACCTTCTATCATATACATCGCTAAGGCGCACCTTTTTGTCAGGTGGCCACAGCTGCTGCTGCTGCTGTTGCTGTATGCATCTACAGGGGGGGGGAACCAGTAGAACTGACAAGCACGAGGACTCCACACTTTTCACATATCCGACGTCTCTCACACTTTTAGTTCCATCCATCAGGCTGCTAAGATGGTCACCTTTGCAATCTTATGGCACGCTATGGATATTCCTCAATCCACTGAAAAGAAGCAAGTTCCGCATGCTTCGCCAGTCGGGTTCCATCATCAGAACTACCATCAGGCACATATAACAGCATGTCTACTACCCACAAAACTTGTCACTTCGGGCGAGGACGCACACCAATGCTGCTACTTCAACTGGCAGCATCTCATATTCCCAGTTTGCACCCGGCAAATAGCCAAGTTGCAATCGGCCGATTGTTGCTTACGAAACCACCGGGCTGCCATCTACTTGGAGGTCCATAGGGGGCAGGCGCTCGCGCGACTTGGGACGATTATCTATTTGTGTCAGCTCAAGCTCTTCGACTCTTTTCTTTAATTTGGCAATTTCCTTACGTTGTATGTCAATCTCCCGTGACGCCTCATCCGGCGATGGGGGAACTCCGGGGCCACTCCCAAACCCGCCTTTCTTTGGGCTCTGTGTAACATGACCAACCCACACCCATGCCCAGTAATGCTATCTTTCTTCCAGAGCAGCGCTCCGCTGACTGTGCAGCCTTCTTCTGCGCCAATCCTCCCACAATGCCATCACAGTATGCGGCACCCACAGCATTCAAGTGTTCAAGCTCTGGAATCCAACCGTCAATCTCTGACGGCTTTCTGCAATCCTGCCACAACGACTCCCTAGTAGCATCGGAGGGATCAGAGAGCAGTGCGGGCGACCAAGAGCTGGCCCTCATTTGAGACTAGCAGCCGCACCAAGTGAGACCGTGAGCCCTCCCCTCGAGAGGGGCCAGGATTCTGTTTGCTTGAGGGGAGCAAATGCAGCTCTGCAGCACTCTGGTTGTTTGGTGCGAGGTTTTCCGCGCGCTGCTGCGCTGTTGTGCTGCTGCTCATTATCGTGCCAGGTGCATCAGATATCAAGGAGGGGCACCTTCGGGCTCCCCGTGCCACCATCCAGCTCGCTGACTCGCTGAGTTCGCTTCAGCGACTTGATCTCACGGCGAAGCTCATTGATCTCCTTGATCAGCGTCACATTGTCCTGCGCGACCGCCGCACTTCATGCACTCACTCCACGCGAATCCCGTCACTAAACAACCCTCGTCGCAAACAGTCATCGCACACCAGGCCCCAAGTTGGCGAGGCCAAGCCACCTCCTTCCTGAGCTTTGTGACACGGGAGACGCAATCTTCATTGAGAAGCTCACTACATCCGATGCAGGCGGCCAAATCATGGACCCCTCACAGCATAAGAGGGCAGGCCATGCTGAATGAAGGTGACTGGGGGACTATTAACGCACTACCTGCTGCCTGTGTGGGAGCAGGGACAGCAATCGAGCGGCCCGTACAAGGAGGGCAGCTGTGCCCGAGCAGGTGGGGAATGCGCCTCAGCGCCAGATGCAGCTTGCTGACGTGGATCCTGTGGGCTTTGGGACCAACCTGCATGATGCGCATATTGTCTGAGCGGTGCGTTTCCATGTCCTTGTGCAGCTTCCGCTTCAGGCTCTCCACGCTCTTCTCCAGGTACTCCCGCTGCCTCGTGTACTCCCGCTGGATGTCCTCCTCCACCTGCCGCCAGAGGCAGAGCGCCCCCCAAAACTCAGAGCTGTAGCTGGCTTTTCCCCTCTCCCCCAGCCCCCTCCCCCTCTCTTCCCTCTGCATGCGTGCTCCATGCCCTCCGCCGATCCACTTCTTCGCCAGCTCCACAGCTCAGCAGCTCCCAAGCTCGACGAAGCCTTCCGACATGTCAGCGCTGGGGGACTGCTCATTCTTTGGCTCGTGGGCAGCCACGTCAGCGGCGATCCATTCAGCCACGTCAGCGGCGATCCATTCGACCACGTCAGCGGCGATCGATCCAGCCACAAGCGCTTGACAAACAAACTGTCCGCGTTTCTCAAAGCGTAACTCCGGATTCTTTTGCGCGCCGTCTGTTACCTGCGCCGGTTCAACGTGATCGACCACGTGCTTTTGGTACAGCTTCTTCACGCTCTCTTTCAGCGCTTTCGGATCTTGGATGTACTGCGTCGTCTCGTGAAGATGGCACTGCAGCCCAAGCCTCCAGCCCACGGTGTCAGCAAGCACGCTTCAAGCTGCAGCTCGGACAGCCCAAGCGAGGTGCATCGCGCGCGGGCCTGAATGTGGGGCGCCGTCTGCCATCACCCCCTCGGTCACAGCAGGCTACAACCGAGGCCGGGCGGGCGCCCTTCAGGAGAGCCCCCTCGGTCACAGCAGGCTACAACCGAGGCCGGGCGGGCGCCCTTCAGGAGAGCCCCCTCGGTCTCACACTGCACACCTCGAGACATGACTGGATAACGGAGCTACACCTGGCACCTCCGCTCATCGCCCGAGTGCTACAGAGGAGACTGAGTGCCACTCGCTCGCGGAGTCGAAGCGCACGGCACGCGGCCATCTCTCTGTCAACAAATTGCCAAACTCTGAGCTTTCTACCCCGGCGCACCCAGCCCTCGCGTCGCAGGCAGACGTCGCAGCGAGGGCCACCTGGAATCGCTGAATCGACGACATCAGGTCTGAGTTGTCTTGGCGCTGCTTCAAGGCCTCCCTCTGTACGCCCTCTAGCCTCATTCTCAGGTCCGTGATTGTAAGGTCCAGATTTGAATTGTTTTTGTGGTAGCGCTCCAGCTCGTGGTCCATCTCCTTGATTTGGTCCTTCATGTCCGCGATCTCCAGCTCTCTGTGGCTCCCACGCAGGACCTCCCCACCACTCCGTCACCCTGCAGCCCCTCCTCGTGACCCTGCAGCCCCTCCTCGTGACCCTGCTGGCCTCCTCGTGACCCTGCAGCCCCTCCTCGTGACCTGCTGCAGCCTCCTCGTGACCCTGCAACCTCCTCGTGACCCTGCAGCCCCTCCCTCGTGACCTGCTGCAGCCCCTCCTCGTGACCTCCTGCAGCCTCCTGTGACCCTGCAGCCCCCTCCTCATTGACCCTGCTGCAGCCCCTCCTCGTGACCCTGCAGTCCCTCCTCGTGACCCTGCAGGCCCTCCTAGAGCGCGCGCCCTCGAGGCCGTGAGACATCTTCCGTGACGTGTGCTTTTGGCTGCACACAGCGAATGCGCCATCCACCTCCCAGGTTCCGTCACCTAGCTCAGCACAGTCTTCCTCGAGCAATTTTTGCCCCTCTTGCGCAAAGGCGGTGTGGGAAAGGCTCCGTCACCTAACTCAACACAGTCTTCCTCGAGCAATTTTTGCCCCTCTTGCACAAAGCGGTGTGGGAAGGCTCGGTCACCCTAACTCAACACAGTCTTCCTCAGGCAATTTTTGCCCCTCTTCGCAAGGCGGGTGTGGGAAAGGCTCCGTCACCTAATAACACAGGTCTTCCTCGAGCAATTTTTGCCCTCTTTTCCGCGGTGTGGAGGCTCGGTCACCTAACTCAACACAGTCTTCCTCGAGCAAATTTTGCCCCTCTTGCGCAAAGGCGGTGTGGGAAAGGCTCCGTCACCTAACTCAGCACAGTCTTCCTCGAGCAATTTTTGCCCCTCTTGCGCAAAAGCGGTGTGGGAAAGGCCCGACACCGGTTTGACAGCACAAGCTCCGCATCGTCCTTGCGGCTCCTCGGGCAAGGGCGGGCTCCGTGCGGTGGCAAGGACCGGCTCCGGGCGGTGGCAAGGGCGGGCTCCGGGCGGTGGTAAGGGGGTGCTCCGGGCGGTGCCTGGGCTCAATCTGCTTCTTGAGCTCCTTAATCTTGAAGTCGAGCACAAACTTAAACTTCTCCAGCTCCTGATTCTTCTTCTTTAGATCGTAGATGCGTTTCTCCTTATCGCCTGCAAGTCCCCTCCACACGCACCGCCCCTGAAGATGCTCCCATCGGCTGTGGCACCCCCCCCTCACATGCTACGTCTCTCGGCATCTCGCTGCAACTATGCGCAGCACACTGTACTTGAAGGTGCCCGACAGCTTTCCCCCTTTCCTTCCAGTTCTCTCTCTGTATATGCATCCGGCACATGCAACCCCCCTTCCAAACCCCTGTATTGCAAGTGTAGCCTGCACCTGCAACCCCCTCCCTGACCCCTGTAATGTATGTGCGGCCCGTGCTCAAGTGTGTGGGATGCCTGGGGCCTCACCGATGGTCTCATCCCGCTCTTTGATTTCTTTCTTGAGACCCGTGATGTCCTTCTCCAGCGAAGAGATCGTGCTATACAGATCCTTCTTCTGCTCGAACAGCTGTCGGATTTCCTCCTTCTGATCGTCGATATCCTTCTGCAGCGCGTTGAACTTCTTCTTCATGATACCATTCTCGCCCTTCAGCCGCAGCCCGATCTCGCGCTCCTGGGACAGCCGCGCGTCGTACCGCTCCTGTGCACCCGCCGCCGCCGCACACAACCCTCCGCTCGGCCGCCTATCCAACATGCTGGAGAGGAAGCCTGCAGCAGAGACACCAGTAACCCCTCGAGCCTATGCAACTCACACACTCACCCTCTGACCAGGCACTATCCTGTCCCTGTGAGCGGGCACTATCCTGTCCCTGTGACCGGGCGGTGTTGCGTTCCGGCACATTACGTGACGGCGGGCGTCACGCTTCTGCCCGTTTTCTCGCCAGCTGTGACCACCCAGCCGGCGCGTGGCAATGACGCGGGGCCTCGGATAAGGGAGCTGCTAGGACTTAAAACCGCGGTACGGATCACGCCGCACCAGAGTTCCCTACCTGTGAGAGGATGCAGCTGGCTGCCGGTAGCAGGTCACCTCATTGGCTCTCGCCGAAGGCCGCAGTTTAGGTGCCAACGGGAGAGCCTCCGAGTGGCATGCAAGGCCCGAGCTCGCAAGAGAGGCCGTCTCTTGGGGAAGGCCTCACACCTTAGACTCCTCGATTTCGCGGTCGGCATCCTCCTCGAGCTGCCTCTTAGTCTCCTCGAACTCTCGCGTGTGCTCGTGCTTCTCCTGCTGCACGCGCTCCAGATTCATCTGCTCTTCCTGCAACTTGGCCTCGTATTCCTCCGTCAGCTCCTGGATCACTCGCTCGTGGCTCTCCACCAGTAGGGAATTTTGCTCGTCCCAGCGCTCGTTCAGCATCTCCTTCTCCTGCAGCAGCAGCTGGTACCGCTCCACCTCTGTCATGATCTTCTGCTGGTAGGTTCCCTCCAGGGCCTGCATCTGCTGCTGGTGACGCTCCTCTGCCTGCTTCAGCTTCTCCTCGTACTCCATCTCCTGCTCGTTCTTCTCCTGCAGCAGCAGCTCGAACTTCGCCTTGTCGCCCTCCAGCTCGTGCGTGAACTTCTCGGTGATGTCCTTTATCCTCTCGTTCAGGTTCAGGTCCTTCAGCCGCAGCTGATACTCGTTCTGCATTGTCAGCTCGTTCACCTGCCCGAGACGCAGCGACGCACCAATCAGAATTTTCGAGAAAAGGCGACGCACCAGTGAGCATCAAGAAACATGGGTGGATGGCATGCCCTCCTCACAGGCGGGAACACCATCCTGTCCCGATGCTGGACCAGCATCATGCCGCGGATGCTGATGCCTCTGGGCAGCTCTGGGCCAACAGACGCTCCCTCGCTGCGTACACACCTGAGTCTCCAGCTCGCCCATGCGAGTCTTCTTCTCCTCCAGGTCAGACTTCGTCACGAGCACCTCCTCCGCGAATATGATTGCCTCCTTCGTTTTCCCCCGCGCATCCTGCCACCACGAGCGGCCCGGCCGCCGCTGTCAGCCTCGCAAAGAACCCCCCCCGCGAGCGCGCGCTCCAGCTGAAGATTTCATGGACCACCTTCACGGGCAAGGCGCCCCCCCCACCCTATCCTCATCAATGGCTCGCCCGCCTCCTTCAGGATATGGAGGCAGGTGCGCTCTTTGAGTGATGGGCGGGGCGGAGGTCGGCGTTTACAACACACCGGACTGCGCGGAAGCAAGCTTGCTGAGAGGCAGGGGCAGGGAGCAAGCTTGCTGAGAGACAGGGGCAGGGAGCAAGCTTGCTGAGAGGCAGGGGCAGGGAGCAAGCTTGCTGAGAGGCAGGGGCAGGGAGCAAGCTTGCTGAGAGGCAGGGGCAGCGCTGCGAGATTCACCTTGTCCCGAATATCGAACACGAAGAGGCAACCATCGCTGCTGACACAGAACAGAGAGCTGTCGTCGAACGAGACGCGCATGCGGGTGATCGGACCGGCGTGGCACTGGTACTCCTGGTATTCCCCTGTGTGGCGTGGATCCCGCAGGGCGCCCCTCGCTCTCACCAACCCTTCCACCCTGACGACGCGGCATCGAATGCCGTTGTTGCCACGGCCCCTTCTGTCTGTTAGACAGCGCAGCATGCCTTCGTGGTATCTGCGCCGTGCAGGACGCCAGCCCGTCGGTGATGGCTATGCAGAGCTCACAGGAGCTGCTGATTGGTCGGTGATGGCTATGCAGAGCTCACAGGAGCTGCTGATTGGTCGGTGATGGCTATGCAGAGCTCACAGGAGCTGCTGATTGGTCGGTGATGGCTATGCGAAGCTCGCAGGAGCTGCTGATTGG